>CAUYRH010103376.1:0-37767 GCA_963574655.1 Perodicticus potto | reverse complement strand
TGCCTCCACCTCCCAAGTAGCTGGGACTGCAGGCGCCCGCCACAATGCCCGGCCATTTTTTGGTTGCAGCCGTCATTGTTGTTTGGCGGCCCGGGCTGGATTCGAACCCACCAGCTCAGGTGTACGTGGCTGGTGCCTTAGCCTGTTGAGCCACAGGCGCCCAGCCCCAGTCAAATTTCTTTATAGTATCATTTCTCTTTTGTTTGGAAAATGTGATTTAGTGATTCTTTAGATTAGGTCTGCTGGCAATGAATTATCTTAATTTTCCTTCTGAGAATATTTTGTTTCACCTTATTCCTAAAGGATATCTAAATGGGTATAAAATTCTGAGTTGACAGTTCTTTTCTTTCAATATTTCCTTCTGATCTCTGTGGCTCTGGTGAAAAACCTGCAGTCATTCAAATCGCTATTCCTCTTATAGGTAATGCATTATTTTTCACTGGGTGCTTTTTTGTTTGTTTGTTTGTTTTTGTTTTTTTTGAGACAACATCTCATTGTGTCGCCCTCGGTAGAGTGCTGTGGAGTCACAGCTTACAGCAACCTCAAACTCTTGGGCTTAAGAGATTCTCTTGCCTCAGCCTCCTGAATAGCTGGGTCTACAGGTGCCTGCCACAATGCCCAGGTATTTTTTGGTTGCAGTTGTCATTGTTGTTTAGCTGGTCCAGGCTGGCTTTGAACCCTCCACCCTCGGTGTATGTGGCTGGCACCATAACCACTATGCAAAGGCACTGAGCCTGGTCATTGTATTTTTCAATTCTAAAATTTCCATTTAGTTCTTCTATATTTTCTCCCTTTTTGCTGACATTTTCTATTTTCCAATTTGTTTTAAGAGTGTTCACAAATATTTGAAGCATTTATATAATAGCTGTCTTTAAGGTCTTTTCCAGATAATTCCAACATCTGTGTTATGTTGGTATTAATGTCTGTTAATTGTCATGCAAGTTAAGATTTTCCTGGTTCTTTGTACTCCAAGTAATTTTGGATTATCTCCTGAACATATTGAATACTATGTTCTAAAATTCGGGGCCAGGGTGGCAGCCATACTCAGTGGGTAGGGCGCCAGCCCCCCAGGCTGGTGGGTTGGAACACTGCCTGGGCCAGCTAAACAACAAAAACATAGCTGGGCATTGGGGCAGGCACCAGTAGTCCCAGCTATTTGGGAGGCTGAGACAAGAGAATCGCTTCAGCACAACAGTTTGAGGTTGCTGTGAGCTATGACACCACAGCACTCTACCAAGGGCAACATAATGAGACTCTGTCTTAAAAAACAAAACAAAACAAAAAGTAAAATTCTGGGCCCTTATTTAAATCATATAGAGAACATTGGTTTTTGTTTTGTTTCATTTTAGCAGACAATTGATCTGGTTAGGTTTAGGCTGCAAGTTTCAACCTATCTTTCGTGGGCTGTGGTTCTAACTTTAGCTCAGCTTTTTTTTCCTTTATTTTGCTTTTCTGATCTGTCTCACATATGGGTCAGCTGGTGTTCAGTTTGGGACGTGGGTAGTGGTACATGCTAGTTTAGCTTTAGCCTAGCCTTAGCCAAAAGGGCAAGAAGCAATAGTCGTTGGTATGCTAATTAGAATTAGACTCACATATGCAAAGCTCGGTGCTGAGCCCAGGAATTCATAAACCATCTCCCCAATTTCTATAGTCCTTTCCAGTTCCCTGGTGCTCCCTGGTCCTCTGTCTACGCTTTAGTTTCCTGGCTGTGCTGCACACATCAATGACTGTGTTTATATCCCAGGCCAAGCAGCAGAAGGATGGAGAGAAGAAAAAGGGTGTTTGCCTTATCCTCTTGAGGCCAGAGCCCTCCCATTCAGAGAGAAAGGTTCCCCTTCGTTAGACTATTGGCTCCAGTATGCTCCCACTGTGATTGCTGCCCCCCCCCCCCCCCGACCCATGAAACTGCTTGGGAGCTAGAACACAAGAGAATGGAGAAAAGAACAACCTGCAGAAATTTCTGTACTTTCTCTGAGCATTAGAAGTTCCTGTTCAGCTTTTTAAGAGAAAACTGGAGGGTTTCCCCTGGACCTCTTCCTTGTTGAGCCCCAGGGCCCATCTCCAGGCTTAGGCTTCCTTACGTTCAGGTCAAGGGATACTGGAAGGGGAAAAAAGGTAAACTCACCACCAGCTTGGTGGTTCTTTGAACTCTTGTCTTCTCCAATTCACCTACTACTAGTCACTTTTCAGAGTCCTCAATTAGGTGTTGTGTGTATTCTGTCCCTGTTTTGCTTTTCCTTTTCTTTCTTTCTTTTTTTTTCCGAGACAGAGTCTCATTCTGTTGCCCTACGCTGGGCTAGAGTGCTGTAGCCCATAGCTCGCAGCAACCTCAAACTCCTGGCCTGGCCAGGGTCCCTGTGTTACAATTAAGAATCAAAGGTTGACACGGTGGCTCATGCCTGTAACCCTAGCATTCTGGGAAGCCAAGCGGGTGGATTGCTTGAATTCAGGAGTTTGAGACCAGCCTGAGCATGAGCCAGATCCTGTCTCTACTAAAACCAGAAAAAAAAATTAGCCAGTAAGGTAGCACATGCTTGTATTCCTGGCTACTTAGGAGCCTTAAGCAAGAGGATTACTTAAGCCCAAGAATTTGAGGTTGCTGTGAGCTCTGATGACACCACAGCACTTTACAAAGGGCAACAGAGTGAGACTCTGTCTCAAAAAAAAAAAAAAGAAAAAGAAAAAGAAAAGAAAAGAAAAGAAAAAGAACTAGAGCACTCTAAACCCAGAATTAGAACATGCAAAGCCCTAGTTTGCTGTTTTGCTTTTTGGTTATTTTATACTGTATTTATCATGACTACATTCTGGGAGGAAGGAGTCAGACCTATGACTATATGTTCAGTTTTCCTTAATAAATTTTATGTGAGAAATCATTCTCTTGTTTCTCCCTGTCTGTAGTATGTGAACCAAATATAACCATGATTCACGTATTAAATATGCATTTACTTAATTTACTCCTGCAGTAAACAGAGACATAAAACTTCTCATACCTCCAGGCGGTCTTGACTTATGCATTGAACTTTGTTAGATCCTTTGTTCCCTTTTTATTTGAATAATCTTTAGGCATGTAATTATAAGGTTGCCAACTGGTGTTCAGGGTTAAAAAAAAGTTTTCAGATTGATGAACCTCTTGTGTATTTAAAGGAAAGCATTTTTCCACCAATGTAATTTCGCAGAGATCCTGGTAGAAATGACATTCTTATTAGGTCATTTGAAATTCTTGCTGTAAAATAAGACTTAACTTTTCTTTCCTCAGACATGTGAGATCAAACATCCCAGCAAGTACCATGCCAATGTTTACAATAAAACATCACGCTCTAAGATAATTGTTCTTCAGCACCAGAATATTATTTTAGTATTACTAATGAGGTTGAAATATTGAAAAACATGATTTGCCAGCACCAACTATTCTTTGTGTGAAGTTGAAAACTGAATTCCACTTTAATAATTGTGGGTGTGTCGGGGGGTTACATGACATTTTTCTTTTTGCTTATCTTTGCTTTTCTATACTACTAAGTTACCTATGATTTTAAAGCAAGCATATTTTTACAAATGATAGGATTTGTACTAGAAGCTCGGGAAACTGGGTTTGAGTCCATCTCAGGCCTAAACAACCAAGATTAAATTTCTTTCTCTGCTCTTTAATTTGATGTGATTATGATTATCTCTGTTCTTATTTATTCCCAAAGGTCTTTGGTGAGACTCAGACTGGTAAAGACACTTTAGAATTCATAAAATTCTGCGCAAAACCTGAGGCTCAAGCTGATACTGAGATTATGATAAAAAAAAAAGTAAGGCAAGGACGTTTGAGAATTGCCAGCCCTTTGGGTCATGAGGCTAATAGTAGATTATTTAAAATTATGGTATGGAGCATTCCATTATTCTGGAAACCACTGTGTATCACTCCCTGAAGATCAGAGGTCAAAAGCTGGCAAGCAGCAACCATATTTTGTTGATGTACCCAGAGGTAGCCTATGTAGTGCTTTCTTTATTTTTTTTATTTTTATTTTTTTTTGAGACAGAGCCTCAAGCTGTCGCCCTGGGTAGAGTGCCGTGGCATTACAGCTCACAGCAACCTCTCTAATTCCTGGACTCAAGCGAGTCTCCTGCCTCTGCCTCCCAAGTAGCTGGGACTACAGCACCTGCCACAATGCCTGGCCATTTTTTTTTTTTTTGGTTGCAGCCGTCATTGTTGTTTGGAGGGCCCAGGCTGGATTCGAACCCGCCAGCTCAGGTGTACGTGGCTGGCACCTTAGCCCGTTGAGCCACAGGCGCCGAGCCTGTAGTGCTTTCTTTAAATGGGAAGCTCATTTCCTTAGTCAAAGGGTGAACAAAAGGAACATGAGACAAGGATGAGGAGATAGTTCTTTGTAGCTCTCCATTCCTTGAGCTGAGAACGTAGTTATTACCTTTTACTAACTCCTCTATCTATTATATCTGTATTTGAGCAGCCATCCTATGGGCCTGCCTACCTGGTCCCAGCAGGTGCTGAGTTTGGAATCTTGTTGTGTAAGATCAAATAAAGCAACTTCCATGAACTCTACATTAGTTTCTTCCAGAGCACTTATTGAATTTTCATAGGGCATTGACCATCCATGTTGCTGATGATGCTGTAGGCACCTATTGTCTCCTAATTAGGAAGCCACTCGTACTCATGTTTATTTGTTAAATAGGTACAGTTGAAGACTCTATTGAAAAACCAGGATATGGCACGTGACAGCGTTTCTTCTTCTTCTTCTTCTTCTTTTTTTTGCAACAGAGTCTTACTTTGATGACCTTGGTAGAGTGCTATGGCATCATGGCTCACAGCAACCTCAAACTTTTGGGCTCATGCTGAATGGACATTTCTAGCCTGGTCTATACTAAGTCTCGCTTTCTTGTGGGTACTGTAACTGTAGGCATGCTCCGCAACTTAAAACAGCCACTGAGCTAGAACTGAGATTTTTCTATAGTAAAAACATAGAGTTGTTCATAGTTATATGTTCCCTTATGAAAATGAGCCTGGGAAGAAAATAATTTTGTATATTAACAAGAATCTAGCTTCGTTTTGGATAATCAGAAATAGTTCTTAAACAAGTACTTACCCATAATCCTCTCTCTCTTTTTTTTTTCCATAATCCTCTCTTGATGTATAACGGAATAATCAGAAGATTATTTTAATCAGGAAAGACATTATCAGGTAGCTTTAGTTTGTGTTTTTCCCCTTAATTGGGTCTCCATTATTCTAGAATGTTAGGTAATATGTAGTTCTTTACCCTCTATCTTAGAGAAAATCCTCCAGTAAAAGAATACAAAAGGCTAAAGATGTGTTTACTTACTTATCTCTTTCAGTGTAATTATGGTTTTTCCAGGTAGTCTCTGGCTTAGAAGAGTAATGCTCTCTGGTTTTTTTTACATGAAAGAATCACGAGTTACTACAAGGAAAGAAAAGTAGACTGTTATTTCCAAATGCTGAAACATGTTCTTGTTTTCTTGGTGGAAATGAGAGTTGAGGTGTCTTATTTAATGTCCTAAGTCTCTATTTGAATTATTTGGTGGCTGATAGAGAAAATTAAACTTTCAAAAGCCACTTGTATTTTTTTTTGCAGTTTTTGTCCGGGGCTGGGCTTGAACCTGCCATCTCCAGCACATGGGGCTGGCACCCTACCTCTTTGACCCACAGGTGCCTCCCTAAAGCCACTTGTATTTTTTTGTTGAATATACAGTCAGCCCTTCATATCTGTACGTTCTGCATCCATTAATTCAACCAACTTTGACATTATTAACATTATTAACATTATTCAGGACAAAAAAATTCCACACAGTTCCAAATAGTAAAACTTGAATCTGCCCCACGTTGAGCACTATGTTGAATCCATGCAAATGAACTGATGTGCAAGGATTGTATTAGGTATTTTAAATAATCTAAAGATATCATTTCCAAATAATAATGTTTATTCATTATTATTAATGTAATTATTATTTTAAAATCTTTGGATAAATAATAATTTAAATAAAAGTATATAGGAGGATGTGCACAGATTATATGCAAATACTACCTCATTGTATATAAGGGACTTGAGTATCTGCAGATTTTGGTATCCAAGATGGGGGTGGTCATAGAACCTATCTCCAGTGGATACCAAGGTACAGTTGTATGAAACTGAAGGCTATACTGGTAACCTAAGATTTGGGATGTGAAAGCATTTCTGACAATGATTGTCTAGTAAAATAGCTCTATGCGCTGTTATTTGCATCTCTAATCCTCTCTTGAGGATTCCCTACATTTTCTTTGTTGTTTACATTTTCCATGAGTATTAGTTGGGATTTTAGCTAAAAATAAAAATGCAAAGGGTAATTGGTGGGACCACACCTACGGTGCATCTTAGAAGGGTATAGGTAAAACTTACTAAACGTAGAATATAAACACTTGTAGAATATAACACAATAACTAAGAAAATGCCATGAAGTCTATGTTAAACAGTTTGATGAAAATATTTCAGATGGTATATGAAACCAGCACATTGTACCCCATGATTGTATTAATGTACACAGCTATGATTTAATAAAAAAAAATGCAAGAAAATAGTTTTCTTTTTAAAATTTCAGATATAACTTGCTCACTATAAAATTCATCATTTTAAAGTCTAGTATATTTACAAGGTTGGGCAACCGTCACCAACATCTAATTCCAGAACATTTTCATCATTCTGGTAAGAAACCCAATGGCCTTTAGAAATTACTCATTTCCTCCTTCCCCAGGCCCTGGCAACCACTAATCTACTTTCTGCCTCTATAGATCTACTTACTCTGGCCTCTTAATTTAGCTGACTTTCAAGGTTCACCTGGGTTGACTGTAACAACAGACACCCTGTAAAATAAAATGCCAAACCAATTGATCACAGAGGAAATGGAAATATATAACTTGCTCCTGGGCACGAAAATCACAGTTTCATCAATAAATCTGTATGGAGCACCTACACCTACCAGAATATTCTACAAGGTGAGGTTGTGGCACATAAATAAAGAGACATCTAATATGATGTTAGATAGTAACAAGTACAATAAAGCTAATTAAAGCAAAATGTGTGGATAGGAAGTGTTAGGGGTATTATTTTAGATAGAGTGGTCAAGGGTAGGTGTTTCTCTGAGGAGGTAACATTTGAGATGAGACGTGAATGAAAGGAGACAGTAGGTCATGAAGAATTCATTCCAGACAGAGCAAACAGCAAATGGAAAGGCCCAGAGGCAGGAGCGCATGTGGTGAGGAACAAGGAAGATAATGTGACTGGCTGGCAATGAGAAGAGAGAGGCAAGGATAGAGGAAGAGGAGGTCAGAGGTTTGGCCTTATTTAGGGGCAGGAGGACATGGTAAGGTATCAGAGTACAGGGATGCTGGTTGGTAGACCTGGGGATGGAAGAATGAGGACGTTCTCTTCTGAATGCTTCTGTTATCTCAGTAGAACAAGAAAAAAGCAATAACAGAGTGAAGAGTGGCAGTGGTTTAGAAAGTTGAGAAGGCCTGTGCGGTGGTGCCTGTAATCCCAGCACCCTGGGAGGCTGAGGCAGGTGGATTGCTTGAGCTCGGGAAGAGCAGCCTGAGCAGAGACCCTGTCTCTATGAAAAATAGAAAAATTGGCTGGGTATCATGGCAGGTGCTTGTAGTCTCAGCACTCTACTTAGAGTGATAGAGTGAGACTGTGTCTCAAAAAAAAAAAAAAAAAAAAAAAGGAAGAGGCTTGGCACCTGTGGCTCCAGTGGCCAAGGTGCCAGCCACATACACCTGAGCTGGTGGGTTCAAATCCAGCCCAGACCGCCAAACAACAATGATGGCTACAACCAAAGAATAACCGGGCATTGTGGCGGGTGCCTGTAGTCCCAGCTACTTGGGAGGCGGAGGCAGGAGAATCGCTTGAGCCCAGAAGTTGGAGGTTGCTCTGAGCTGTGATGCCATAGCACTCTACCCAGGGCAACAGCTTGAGGCTCTGTCTGAAAAAAAAAAAGAAAGAAAGAAAGAAAAGAAAAAAGAAGAGAGTAAATGAACTAGGGGTATTTGGTGGAGTTGTCTGGCAGCATTGGGGGAACACTAGTGACATGTTTTTCCCCAGGCACATTAAACCTTCCAAGTGCCAATGTACAGTCTAAGGGAAAATTAGTTTTAGTTAAGGTTGAGATTCCACCGAGTAGGACAATGAGATAGAAGGACAATAGGGCTGGTATGTGATCATGTGAAGACCATGCAATCTCCACTGGGAAAGGAGGGAAGAAAGGATAGAAGGGGAACAGAAGACTGATGGGACAGTAGGATCAAAGCATTAATGGAGTTTGAATCCTGGAGGGAGTGAGCTAGTAAAGAGGAAGTGGCGTTTGGAAAGTTCTAAGGTGTGACTCTGGGACTGTGTGCTTGAGGTGGGTGAAGGGTAAGAAGCTTAAGAAAATGATAAGCTGGGGTGATGGATGAATCCTTTTTGTGAATAATGCAGTTACCAAGAGTGACGACAAAAATGGTAAAAAGAAAGAAATAATGTTGTGGATGCTAGAATGAATGAGGGGGAAGTTGGCAGACTACAAAAAAGCAGATGACCACCAGCAGGAAAAGTACCAATGGAACTTAATGGCAGGAATTTCACAAAAGCTGCAGATTTTTATGAGGGAGGAATACAGGCAGTGTCTGATTTATGAACATCTGACTGACTAATGACTTGTACTTACAAAATGGGGACTTTTGGTGAATGTGCTTGTTCCAACTTACATACAAATTCAATTTAAGAACAAACCTACAGAACCTATTCCGTTCGTAACTCAGGGATTGCCTGTAATGGTCTGCAATTTGCAAAGGTAAGCAAGAGCTCACCTCCATGACCCCTGCTTTTGGGATATATGACTGATACAATTAGGATTCAAATCAGTTCTGTGCGATTTCTAATCACTTCCATTATACCACCTCAGGAATTACAGTTCTTGGACCTAAATTTCAACATTTTCTTAGCATTTGGCTGACCTCAAAGTGGTATTGCAGAGCCAGGCATGTTGGCATGTGTCTTTGTATTCCCAACAACTCAGGAAGCTGAGGTGAAAGAATTGCTTGAGCTCAGGAGTCCGAGGCTGCAATGTGCTAGGGCCACACCTGTGAGTAGCCACCTCACTCTAACCTGGGCAACGTAAAGAGACTCATTTCTATAAAAAGAGAAAAAAATTAACAGTTGCCAAGATCTATTTTAAAATTGTTATTATGGAAAATTGTAAATGTGTACAGAAATACAGACATCAGTTTTAGAATCCCTTGTGTACCCATCATCCATTTTCCACAATTATCAACTCAAAGCCCATCTTCATTCTTCTATATTCCTCATCGCCCTCCTCCTTTATTATTTTGAAACAAATCCCTAACTTTAATTTGATTATGACGTCAATATTTACTTCTAAAAGATAAAGAGCCATTTTTCATTCGTTTGGTTGTTGTTGTTGTTTTGAGATTTGAGTCTCACTCTGTTGCCCAGGCTAGAGTGCCATAGCATCAGCCTAGCTCATAGCAACCTCAAAATCCTCTTGCCTCAGCCTGCACAATGCCCAGCTAATTTTTTGTACTTTTAATAGAAATGGGGTCTCACTCTTGCTCAGGCTGATCTTGAAGTCCTGAACTCAAAGAGTCCTTCTGCCTTGGCCTCCCAGAGTGCTAGGATTATAGGCATGAGCCACCATGTCAGCCAAGAGCTATTTCTTAAAAATCACACATAAATTATAATAATTTTTCAGTTGTCAAATATCTACTTAGTATTCAAACTTTCCTGATTGTCTCTTAATTTTTTTTTAACAGATGTTTGTTCAGATAAAATCCATTCTTTGCAATTGGTTAATATGTTCAAAAAACTGGGTCCTTTGTCCTGTGGTTTCCCAAAGTCTGGGTTATTTAACATGCTCCTTTGTTTTCTGTAATTCACAGAAATTGGCAATCAGATTTTGAGGTTAATCAGACTTGAGTTTCATTTTTGGCAAGAACATTAAAATTAATAAAATCCTAGGTAGTGATGCGTAGTTGATCAGATGTGATTTTCACCTAGAACCATTATTCAATCCATTACTTCTTTAGAGTGCAAATGGTGACATTCTATCAATTCCTCTTCATTTATTAGGTCGACAACTTTCAAACAGTAACTTCCCTTCATCAACTGCTCGATTAGCCTGAGGTCTATCAGGTAGGAAAACTGGAAAACCAGGCCAAACTTTTTCTTCACTTACCACCTATTCACTTTGGAATGCCTGTGGTTATAAGAGGTATTTCGCCTTTAAAATATTTAATTGTACCTTGTCCTACTTTTAAAATCAGACAATGTTTTCAGAATGCAATTTTGCATTGAAGTTTAGTGTGAATAGATTTATAGTTAAACAAGAATATAGCATTTTCCTAACAGCCTTGAAGGGGGCTGCACTGGGCATTCAAATGTTCAACAAGCAGCTTCCCAATGTTCAGGTGCATTTCACGAAAGCTCATAAAAGATTAAACACCTTTCTGAAAGGTGACCAACTAAATAATTTGTAAAAATTAAGGTTCAAGTCAGTGCAAGGACTATTACCTCAAGAGTCTAATGTCTTGGTCTAGTCAAGGAAATGCTATAGGTGTGTAGTTTCTTTGAAATTAGACAGATGGGATTTGAATTCTTCTTCACTTACTATGGTGACCTTGAGCTTCTCTGCTTTTTATGTATTCTAAATATGTAATAAGAGAATCTGAAATATCAGTGAATATTCTAAAACAGTGTACATTTCTAAGACATTAGAAAAGACACGTGCTTTTAGCAAGTCTTTTTTTTTTTTTAGACAAAGTCTTAATCTGTGACCCTGGGTAGTGTACTATGGCATCATAGCTTATAGCAACCTCAAACTCTTGGACTCAAGTGACTCTCTTGCCTCAGCTCCTGAGTAGTTGAGACTATAGGCACCCACAACAACACCTGGCTAGTTTTCCTATTTTTAATAGAGATGGGGTCTTGCTCTTGCCATGGCTGGTCTTGAACTTCTGAGCTCAAGCAATTCTCCTGCCTCAGTCAACCCAAGTGCTAGGATTACAGGTGTGAGCCACAACCATGCCCAGCCTTAGCAAGTCTTTTTCTTATTACTTTAATTGAAGGAAGGGATGATGTAAGTGGAATGTAGCCAATTGCCCAATATTGTTAATTATGAAACAGTAAAAGTTGCTGTATTGATGGCAGAGCCCATAGCTCAGTGGGAGGGCGCTGGCCACATATACCGAAGGCTGGTGGGTTCCAACCCAGCCTGGGCCAACTAAACAACAATGACAACTGCAACAACAACAAAAAATAGCCAGGTGTTGTGGAAGGAGCTTGTAAGTCCCAGCTACTTGGGAGGCTGAGGCAAGAGAATCGCTTAAGCCCAAGAGTTTGAGGTTGAGGTTGCTGTGAGCTGTGACATCACAGCACTCTACCCAGGGTGACATAGTGAGACTCTGTCTCAATAAAAATTTTTTTGCTGTATTGTGAACATGCCATCTTTGATTCTTTTGCCAGTGGTAGTGTGGCCAACTTTAGGCTGAAGGACTTTTTACTCAATACTGAAGGAGCTACACGGGACACCAGGTTCGGTGTACATCACAGGATCCCTGTGAGGCAGTTTATGGAGAGAAAACTGGGCAAATGCCAGAGCTCAACTTGTCTTTGGTTCCCCTAAGAGCATAATGGACAACTGAGCACCAGTGAGACAGAAATGCACTCCCAATTGACTAGAAAATAACCATAACACACATAAACACTTCTGTTACTGTTAAACCCAGCCCTCTGCCTCAACCTGCCTGCTTTTCCCCTCCTTCTCCCAGATTGAGCCAGTTCTACCCCATCTCTCGTTTGTTTGGCTCCTTGCCTTACTGAAGCTCTATCATTCCACGGTTGCTCTATCTTTAGAGACTGTGCCAACACACATAGTTGTTAATTTGTGGGGCATCCAAATGATTTCCAAGTCATTGAGAAACAAGTACAAACAATGAAAAATGTATTCCCACCCCCTAATTTTCATGGGAATCTGTTGATTAGAAAGATATGAAAACTGAGATAAGTGAAGAAATAAGGCCTAAGTTGTTAAAAAGGATTTTACAGCTTATGTTCATATCTTGTTACTGTCTTATATCATGTATGCCATGTATAATGTAAGTTCTGTGGGCACTATCCCCTTAGAGTTTACAAACTTAAGAGTTTTACAAAACTTTTTCTTGATGTGTACTGCACATACAGAGAAGTGGAATTTACATTCTTAAAGCCTTTAACTAGTATCACATGGCCATGACTACTTTGTTAATGTCTGCTGTGACCCAAAATTCAGATAAAACGGATAGAACATTCTCAACTTTAGAGTAGCATTAGATTCGGTTGTGGTGAGTTGCCTCAGACTTAGTTCTGAATAATGCCTAGACCCATGTATCATATATTGATAATGTGCTTTATAACTACTGAACAAGTTGATAAGTTCAATTAGAGATGAAGTTCAGCCTAGACTGTCAAGGTCTTATTTTTCTATTCACATATAAATGTGCATATATATGTATATATAGCTTAGGGTGTTCTCAACAACTATGTTAACTACAAAGAAAAATGATTTTGCAACCGAGTTGGAATGGAAACAATTTCTGAGATAGAGATCAAATTGTGTTTATAGAACCATTTTTGGCAGTGTTGCTATCAGTCATTTCCTGTGGGAATATTTCACTGGGATATAATTTTATGCTTTGACTGTTCATAAAATAGCCTTGGGTCCATGAAATGAAACATTGTAGGACTATAAATATTAATATATGCAAAGTAGTGTAACATTTCATAGTATTTTCCTAGATAAGAATTAAGATTATTTAGCAAACTGTTTCTCATTCATAGCTGAAAAAATTCCAAAACAACATTAGCATAGTATGGTCTAATGAAGAGTTAGGCAATAGATTAAATGTTAAAGCCATTTTTCCCCGTAAATTAAAATTGATATTAATTAAAAAAATTTATTTATCATGTACCATACATAAGATGTTTTACTGTGTGGAGAATATGCAGGTCAATTATAAATAGTCTCTGCCTTTAGGGAGTTGATTAATTTTTTTGTAAGTGGGACAGGGCATATATACAAATGCACTGTATACAATAACAAATTATGAGTGGGTAGAATAAAGAGTTATTGGAGTTTAAAAGAACTTGAGATCATTTCCATCGGGGAGATCAGAGGTGATTATATTTATAGAGAAAAAAACAGTTGAGAAAAGTTTTAAGGAGTGTGTAAGATTTCTACAAATACAGATGCAGATACAATTTTTCTAAAAGGCAGAGAGACTGGGTATCCTTGCAAAGCAGGATCAAAGCACATTTAAAGACTGGAGCATTTGATACAAACAACAAAACAACTGACATAGGTAAATACACTGTTGGAACTAAGGTAAGTTGTTTTCTTTTATTCAGTAATGCAAACATTTATTCAACAAATATTTCCTGAGTACTTCAGTACCTACCATATGCAGGTACTGTGCTAGGTGTTAGTACATTTATGAGTAACTCAAAGGCCCTTTCTAAAATGTAAACACTAAAACATGTAACTTTGAAATCAGAGATAATGGCAAAACTGATTCTTATCAATCACTGGTTGGTCAAGGAATTTGTGGCAACAAGAGGTACTTTAGTTTACAGCTGCTACCTGGAGCACAGTATTTAATGTTTTGGAAACAGAGTTGGTATTTCCAGATGACATTGCTTCTCAACTTCCATTCACCTGCTTCTCAGTCCACTGCTTCAACTACTATAAAGTGTTCATTTTTCATATTAAAGCTGCAAGCCTGTATTTTTATATGGTAGTTTTGTAGACTGGATGATGAGGGAGCCACTATGATATTTATAGTTTCATTTAACAAGTTTTGGTTGATGTTAATCAATTTTGTTAGTACGCATGAATGGGGGGGCGGGGAGGAAAAAGACTTCAGGTAGAGGCACCAGCGGTGATTTTTTTGCATCAAAGCATTCTTCCTTATTGGAAAGGAATTGCTGCAGATTTCCTTTACATAGCTAGCTCTCTGTGCAATGAACTTGACCGAAACATTCTAGAACACATGCGCTGAGATACACCTGTACTCAGACTTCGTCAGTCAGAACAATCTGTTTTCTCTCAAGCCAGGACTTGCTATACCCAAGACAAGTCTCCAGCAGCGGTGGCAATGGGGAGAGGGGTGGTGAAGGTGCTGCGCTGACAGCCAGGAGGGCACTTTCTCCTTGCCGGCTACTTAACCAAAACTTCGCAGCCGCCAGCTCAAGAGTCACTTTCCCGCTCATTCTGTCCCCCTCCCCGCCTCTACTCTCGCTGCTCCCTAGCGCTGAGCGCCCCACCTCGCCCTAGTCTGTCCCCTCGGGTGACCGGCCGCCCACCTCCTTCCCTCCCTCCCCGGCCGTCCTCCTCCACCTGCGCCGCGCGCCCACCCCGGGCGGGCGGCACGGAGCCCGCGGCGGCCCGGGCTGCGGGGCATGCGCGCTGCGGCGCCACCGCCCCCCCTACGCCTTCCCGCGGCTGAGTTATGCCAAGTATGTGAGGAGCCGGCGAGGGCCAGCGCTGGTCATGGGGAGCCGCCGCCGCCGGGCTCCGACCTCTCTCCGAGGCGGGGGCGAGCCGAGTTGCTGAGGCGGAGGGGATGGCGGACCCTCTGAGGAGGACGCTGTCCAGGCTCCGGGGAAGGCGGGGTCCCCGCGGCGCCGGGGGGCTCGGGCTCCGGACGGCTGCCGCAGCTACGGTGGCGACCTCTTCGGTGGCCGAGGGAGACGCCTGGGGTGGTCCGTGCTGCCCCAGACGCGAGCGCACCGGGGAAGCCGGGCCGAGGCCGACGCAGCCCCCGCCGTCACCGGGGGCGCGGGGTCCCGGAGGCCGCCCGGGGCAGTCGGGGGCGTTCGGGCCTCGGCCGCGCGGCGGGCAGAAGGCCGCCCCCGGAGGCCACGGGCGGGCTCGCGCCTCCCTGCACGCCCCTCGGAGCTCCCGGGAGGAGGAGGAGGAGGACGCCGACTACTACGAGAACCTCCCCGGCGGCTCTCCGCCCGCGCCCGCGCCCGCGCCCGAGGGGGCGGAGGCGCAGCCGCGGCCCCCGCCTTCCCCCGCGGCGGGCTCCTCCCCGGGGGCGGAGGGCGGCAGCCTGGAGACGGGCAGGCTGCGGACCCAGTTGCGAGAGGCCTATTATCTGCTGATCCAGGCCATGCACGACCTGCCCCCTGACTCCGGCGCGCGGCGGGGTGGCGGGGGCTTGGCGGAGCACGGCTGCCCCGCGGGAGTCTGGGCTTCGGGCCAGCCGTCTTACCCCCGCGGCGCCGCGGACCGCCAAGCCTGCCCTCGAGACTGGGAGTGGGGAGGCGGCGACCGCCCAAGGCGGCAGGTGTCTCCGCCCCGGTCGCCTCCGAGGGAGTCGGGGGGAGGTCGCCTGGGGACTCCTCGGATGCGGCTGCAGTGCAGCCGAAGCCTCGAGAGCCTCCGGGTGGATGCCAACCCGTCTCCCTTCCAGCGGTGGCCGAGCGACAGCTGGATCAGGTGTGGCGCGCGCCAGGACTGGGACGAACCCCCGCCACGTGGAGGCAGGATGGACCGCTGGCGCGGGGGCAGCGCCCGGGCTGTGGCGCCCGCCGGCCTTCTACCTCTGGGCTCCAAGGGCCCCGGCCAGTCCTCGGGATCCCCAGCGGGGTCCTCTGTCCTACGCTGCGGCAAAGGCGACCGCCAGGAGGGGCCTCTCAAGCCTCCGGCAGTGACAGTCAAGAAACTGCAGAAGTGGATGTACAGAGGGCGCCTGCTGTCCCTAGGAATGAAGGGTAGTGGCCGTGGGACATCCCCCAAAGTCGCCGGAGTGCAGGCTTCCTCTCCACGTCTGGGCGCTCGGAAAGTGCCTGAAAACCGAGTCCTCTCTGTGCCACCAGACCAGAGAATTACGTTCGCAGGTAGGATCCTGTGCGATCGCAGTGCTAACGCGGGAGCCTTGGTGTTTACCAACCGGCTTCTGACTTAAGAGCCAAGAATGAGATAGTTTTACAGACAGGTACCTTGTCTATGCCAAAGTGTCATGAGGAGTGGCGGCTTAACGCGATTTCAAGGTTACTTAGTATAATGCATTTACTTGTCATACTTTTCTTTAAGACAATGGCGTGAAGAATGGGCTTTTTTTTCTTTTGTTTTCTTAAGACTCAGTGTGCCCCCACCCTAAGTACAGGGAGTAAAGGTTACATTCACCACACACTTGTAGTAGGTTTAGGGATGAGCAGTGCTGCCTTGTCTGTCGACTTTTGTGGAGTTTGTGAATTTAAATTTGAACCAAGGTAGATTGTATAGGCTTCGAAAACTGTCATTTTACTCATTAAAACTTTTTTTCTTTCTTAGGCACGTACACGTGTAAACACACAAACAACCAAACCCCCCAGAGAACCTACCATAAGTAAAATATCTGTTTAGTCAAGGTTTCCTTTACTCCTTCTCTCCACCTGGCCCCCCTCAATCCAGCAAAGTTAGTGATCTTTTTATTGTGGGAAATCAAGAACATAGTATTTTAATCAAAAGAAAAATATTCTTCATGTGCTTTTTTAAAAAAAGAGTGCAGACATTGAAAATCATTTAAGAAACCCTATTTATGTCCAGTCACTAGACAGTGGGTCCAGTAAAGCCAAGCTTGGGGCTGTTACATTAGTTTTTTAAAAGGTCTATTTGTCCTTTTTGGTTATATGCATGATTTTTAATCATCATTGAAGGTTTAGGTTATCCTTTCTAGGAATCTCTTAATTATGTTGTAAATGTAAAAAAGTTCTTTTCTGAAATGATATAATACCTTCAAAGTGAGCCAAAACAACATGGTCTTTGAACTACACTCTTCAATATAAAGAACTTTTAGTGATCATAAACACTTACATGTCAGTTATTTTAAAAACATAAATGCTGAAATGTAAAAGGTATTCACAGTATTTGGCACTTTCTCTGGTAAGAAATACAAATCCTGCAGGGCTGGATTTATACACATTAACTTTGTTTAACCAATAAACACACAACATTGGGGAGAAATAAAGTTCACAAAACTTCTAATCAAACAATGAGGATAAACAAATGATTCATTTATAGTATGTGCCAACTTGAAAAGTTCTTTTGATTTATAAATCTCTAAATACATACCTGTTGAATTTTATCCTCAAGTTTAAGTATTACATTTGTCTTGAACTACAGGATAGAAGGTAAATTCTTTATAAAGAAAGATGTACTAAGTTAATATTAAACACATGCATTTCCAGAAGTAAAGTATTTGTAATCAGTTGTTGTATTTTATTGCCACATCTTTATCTTTACCTCCCCTGATTTGGATTCAGTTAACTCTTTGTATGATAGTTGAACTTCTGCTGTAATGAAAATCTGTTTAATAGTTATTTTTTACCCTTTTGTTGCAGAGGTAAACCATTTACCATCTGATGGCTTTTAATGCCCTCAATAGTAAACATTCAAGAATTTAAAAAGCAATAAGTATAGTTCTTTTAAGAATGAATTTGTTGATTTTTCCATGAAGAAACTAATTGAATGAAATTAAAAGAAATTAAAATGAAACAATTACTAAATGATAGTGTTTTAGATATTTTATAAGAAATCTCAGCCAAAGCCACTGTAATCTCTGATTTAAACAATTTTCTCAGATACTGCTTCCTTTCAAAATACTGATTCATCTTTAGGAAAGATGAAAAGAATTTGTGTAAGGTTTATATCTCTCATATAGATTTGGAGAGTTTTTGAGTTAATGGTGTTCTTTGATTCTCTGATAATTTTATTATTGCCCCCACCCTATAGGACAGCTATTATTTAACAGCAGAAGGTACAGAGGGGTTAAGTAGTTTGTCCAGGGTCACTCAGCTGTATATGGATTTAAACTCTTATGTGCATTCAAACTCAGGTCTTCATGATTCCTAAGTTTCTATTTATATAAGGTAAGAGAAACTCTAAAGTTCTTGAGGTTTGATGTAATTAATTCTATTAAGGTGCTTGAATTGAGATGGATGGAATTTCTACAAGGCTTAGAGGGGTAAGCAACTTCTGCAAAATTGCAAAGAGGGGGAATCTTAGAATAGGTTTTAAAACATTTTTAAAGTAAGCACTGTATCCATTTTAAACTTCTAGCTTTAAATATTTACTTCAGATTGATGTTATTAGGATTCTACTTTTAAGTTATATTTTCTAAAAAGTTATTGGAACAGTCTAAATAAAGCATTACATTCTTGTTGATAAAGAAGTTCAGGTTTATATCACATTTTTCTATACAGTATTATTCATGACAAAGTTTTTTTCAAAATAAAATTATATTAGAATTTATGGTATGGGATAACTATGTAATGGATAGAGATACCTAACTTGAAAAGTCTTGAGACTATGACAGATAGGACCCCAAATGATTTTTTATTCTGATGAACTTTTGATGGTATTATTACTATAATGCTAACAACTTGAGGCAGTTATAGTATTTACAGATTGGCTAATTTGTTCTTGAGATGATTATTTAAGAAATTTAAAGTCATTACACATACTAAATGTTGTCTAGTTTCTGCAAGTCTTAAGATTAGGGAGGAATCTTAATTTATTTGCCAACTATACTTCATTATAAGTCTTTATAAATAAGTTTTAATTATCATATAGTTCTGAGAAATAAATTCAAAAGCACCAGTTGAGCCACTCTAGCCTTTTATTGGTTTAAAAAATAATTAGGCTGCTTTGACTCCAGTTTTTCTGATGCATGGTCTTTGAAAGAAAAAATTTAGATAAAATATTTTAATAGTATTTAGTTTGTATAAACTAGTATTTATATACTATAAAGTAGTATTTAGTTTGTACTTTATTTAGATAAAGTATTTTAATAGTATTTAGTTTGTATAACTAAATATTTACGTTAAAATTTAAGTTGTGTAACTTAGTAATATTTTATCTAAATTTTTTAGACTTTTTTTTAAGGTAGTAATAATTATAGCTGGTATGATCTGTAACCATCTTGAAGTCAACACTCCCATCTACTTTTCCTTCTGCAAGTATTTGTAGCTCTGATTTCTCATTTTTATGAGCTACCTAATCTTTATGCATTTTTCCAGCTGTTCTTTCTACACTGGCCTCTTCTAGATTAGTAGCAATAGGTGTATAGTTTTTGATTGTCTTCTGGCTTTACATTGCTCTCTGGGAGATCCTGCCATTGTGGCACTAGAAGCAAGTGTAGTTGCTTTTTATGTTTTGGAAGAGTGCTGTAGAACATTGGAGTTGCTGGCGGCTGGAAAACTTTGAGAATTACAAATTCAGCAGAAAACAGTGTTGTTAATTTAAAAGTCCTACATTTCTAGGTTAATGATTTCTAAGAGATGCCTGGTGTTTATTTTTTGATAATCACAAAGGCTATTTTTTAGACCTTTACCATTCAAAGTGTGGTTCACTGTTTTGGGGCAGTGCTTTTCAAATTTAATGTGCATTTGAATTCCCTGGAAATCTTGTTAAAATGTGGATTTTATGGGTATGGGGTAGAACCTGAGATTATGAATTTTAACAAACTCCTGGAATAGATGGTCCCATTTGGTGGATCACCCTTTGAGTAGTAAAGTTCTAGAGTTCTTAGGTCCCCAAAGTTTGGAAAAAGCATTCCCCTTACTCTGATACTTGATGCTCCATAACTTCTGTTAGAACAAAGAACTTGAGCTCTTTTTGCTTTTGTTTTATACGTGTGATTTAATATTCCTTGGTCATACATGTTGAATTCCAGTAGTTCCTTCCCTATTGGACACATCTTGCACCAATAAATATTAGTGAGATTTTGTAATCTGAAGAGAGGAGTTCATGTGGTATAATGGTTAACAGAATAGAGATTCTCAGTTTCTAGTGAGATTCCACCATTTACAGACTTGTGGCCTTGTATAAGTTACTTAACCTTGTGTAGCCTCAGTCCTCAGGTTGCTATGCGGGTGAAAAAGATAATCTATTTGGTGGTGTGCCTGGTGCTTGGTTAGCTGTTATTATTGAGAGAGAGGCACGTGGCTTTGTGAGAATACTGCTTTGCCCCAGATCATTAGGATTCTGGATGGAGTGTGAAAAGATTGGAGTGGAGGAGTTCTGCCTTGAGGAGCATTGGGAATTGAGCTAGAGTATACTTGGGGGGGTGTTTTTATTTATTCTGCTCATCTTTTCTTTCGTGCTGCTTTTGTCTTGCTCCATTACTTTTGAAGAACTGAAAACAGTCTCAAAATTTTCTTCTCTACTTTCCTGTCTCAAAAGCTGGCACACAGCTTTCTTAAGGGTTCTTATTGCTGCTAGTTACAAGGGAAGAAAAATAAAAGAGAAAGTACTTCTTTCCTTTTTATTCTACCCTTCTCCCCTCTCCCCCTTTTAGATTTATCTAGGGAAGATAAAAACACAAACACACACACAGAAACCTAAGGCGTAAGTTCATTCTAGTCATTTTATCAGGGTTGCCAGGCTTGACTCTGTAAACAGGGAATGCTTATATTTATTTACACTTAAGACTTTAATAAATGTATAATGCTTTTAAAACTTAGACTGCAGTATCTAATATGATATTGATAAGAATTCTTTCAGATTTTTAGAGAGGTAAAGAAAAGCAACATTTGTTTCTGCAGTAGAAATTTTTTTCAACATAAACATTGGGGAGAAAATCACAAACAAAAAAGATATTTTTAAAAAATTAATGAATGATTAATTGATGATGCAGATGATGAAGGAGAAATATGGTCCAACCCCATTCCTGAGGGTGATGACCTTGTTACGTCAAGTGCCTTGAGTTTTGGTGAGGCAGACTGTTGTTTTGAAGTTCTCTGCTGTCAGTTTGAGCATATTACCAACTAGGTGGTTTGGGGCAAGTTAGTTGACTTTTTGGAGTAGTACTTTTTAGTTTTCAAAGTATTTTGAGTGTTATCTCACTTTATCTCTACCAGCAGCCACTTTATACCATAAACTGTGATGATACTATCTCCATGTTCAGAGAGGGTTGTTTTCTTCTGGGTAAGGAGAAGGAGGGGTGAGAGCATGGTTTACGGGTTAGACAGGCTTACATTTGAATCCCAGGGCTAGCAACTTGATCATTTTTCTCAAGTTGGTAACAAAGAATTATTGTAGAAGTTAAATGAGGTAGGGGCCCCCCAGCTTTATCTCTTGTGCCTGGCACATGAATGTCACTCATTTGTGGAGTAAATAAATGTCTGGCACGGTAGGCCTCCATAGGAGCTTCCTTCCCTTCTAATTCCAAGTCTAATTCCCGTATCTGGATTTGAACTTGAGCCCTCATTTGTGTTTAACAATGTTTTTATTTGTTTGGTTGGTTTTTGTTTTGTATCGATTTTGTTTTGAATTAATCTGCTTGATTTGGTACATATTTGGGATGTTTTTAAAAAGACAAGTTTTCATTTTTAAGGTTTTTTTTTGTTGTTGTTGTTTTGTTTGTTTGTTTTTTGTAGAGACAGAGTCTTACTCTCTTGCCCTTGGTAGAGTGCTGTGGAGTCACAGCTCACAGCAACCTCCAGCTCTTGGGCTTAGGTGATTCTCTTGCCTCAGCCTCCTGAGTAGCTGGGACTACAGGTGCCTGCCACAGTGCCTGGCTAATTTTTGATGCAGTTTGGCCGAGGCCAGGTTTGAATCCGCCACCTTTGGTATATGGGGCCAGAGCTATACTCACTGAGCCACAGGCAGGGTGTCAAACTGTCGCCCTTGGTAGAGTGCTGTGGCGTCACAGCTCACAGCAACCTCCAACTCTTGGGCTTAAGCAATTCTCTTACTTCACCCTCCCAAGTAGCTGGGACTACAGGTACCCACCACAACACCCGGCTATTTTTTTTTTTTCTGGTTGTAGTTGTCATCATTGTTGTTTCTGGCCTGGGCTGGTTTTGAACCCACCAGCTCTGGTGTATGTGGCTTGCACCCTAGCCACTTGAGCTACAGGCGCCGAGCCCTATTTTTTATTTTTTTCTTGCGGTTATTGGCCAGGGCTGGGTTTGAACTCACCACCCCTGGCACATGGGGCCAGCGCCCTACTCCTTTGAGCCACAGGCGCCGCCCGCTTAACCCATTTTTAAGGGTTTTTTCAGTCCAAGGAAGATTACTGAAAGCTTTGATTATGTCTGAATCTAATTTTTCTGGTTGTTATTAAGCTCCTCATAGTTTAGTATGTTTTATCATTCTATTGTTAGACCATTGTTTTTTACTTGCTATAGCACTAAGATTACTCAGTCATAATCCCATAATGTACAAACCTGACAAGATCATAGATTTTTACAAATGTGGTTTTGCAGTGAATTATTATGATAGCTGTATATTTACCTTGTTGATTGCCATTGAAGTCTGTTTTATGAAACTCTTTGGAAGCACAAAACATTTCTTCTTTCGATGAAATTAATGTTTTATAGATATATTTTTAGAATCTTATCACATTATATTAAGAGATGTACATATCTAAGTATTTGAAATCTCCCACTGGACTATGAATTCCTTTTTTTTTTTTTTTGTAGGCAGAGTCTCACTTTGTCACTTTCTGTAGAGTGCTTGACATCATAGCTCATGGCAACCTCAAACTCTTGGGCTCAAGCAATCCTCCTACCTCAGCCTCTTGAGTAGCTGGGACTACAGGTGCCCGCCACAATACCCAGCTATTTTTCATTGTTGTTGTTGTTGTCGTTGTTGTCGTTGTTTAGTAGGCCTGGGCTGGGTTCGAACCTGCCAGACCTGGTGTATGTGGCTGGTGCTGTCCCTAACCACTGAGCTACGGGCACCGAGCCTCTGTTACTCATTCTTATTTCCCTGCTCCTTAAGTTTATTCCAATAATAATAACTGTATTGTACTCCCCGGGAGACAACATGCCTGTTTCTAATCTGCAGCCTTCTTAAGAGATTTTTAGTTTTATTTTTGCCCTAGATTTTTAGATCTTAAATCCTGCGTAAAGTGCTACTGTGCTATATAGTTTAGGAAATCAATGTTATGTTTAAATTTTAATAATCAGTAAGGGGTAATTTTTTGTTAGGTTGATGAAACAATATTTGTTTGAAAAGGCAGGAAAATTGTGTTTTCTCAAGACTTTGGGTCCTTGTAATAGTTGAAATTACTGAAATATTAATTAAAAGCCCAGTGCAGTGGCTCACTCCTGTAATCTTAGCATTCTGGGAGGCCGAGGCCTGTGGATTGCCTAACTCACAGGTTCGAGACCAGGCTGAGTAAGAGCAAGACCCTATCTCTAAAAATAGCTGGGCGTCGTGTTGGGCGCCTGTAGTCTCAGCTACTGGGGAGGTTGAGGCAAGAGACTCGCTTAAGCCCAAGACTTTGAGGTTGCTGTGAGCTGTGATGCCAGCGCACTCTGCGGGCAACAATGTGCGACTCTGCCTTAAAACAAATAAACAACAAAAAAACCCCAACAAACATTAATTAAAGGTGCATATATACAGAGCATTCTGTATAACCTTATGAAGTAGATGTTGCTTGGGATAAGACTTTGTTAACAGTATTGTTTTTATAAAGGCAATCTTGGTTTTTCTTTTAGAATTCTTTTGACAGTTTGGCAGTCTGATTTCTAAATCATAAAAATCATGTCGAGATAGAAAATTCAATTTATTTCTTATCCAATTTTAGTCTCTGAACATAATTAATATTACTCCTCTCTTTTTTTTCTTTTTAAAAATTTTCATAACTGTTCTGAAGTAACATGTCTTTCCTGATATGTCAGGCATTATATCCTACCTTCTGTTCTTCTCTGAAACAGATTTATTTGAAAATGTCTATGGGTCTTCAGTGAAGAGACGAGAGCTTAAAGATCTGAAGGATAATCTTGAATTCAGTGGTCAAAAGCCACCAAACAGCATCACTGTCTCTAAGAAACGCAATTGGTTATATCAGAGCACTGTGCGATCTCTTAGTCTCGAAGAAGAAAGTAAGAAATGCCGAGATAGAAGTCAGTCATCCATCTCACCCGTGTCTCTGCCTAAACGTCAGCTGTCACAACCTTTCCTCAGATCGTCTGAAGAATACTGCACATATGTGATGTGCAATGCTACGAACTCTTCATTATCAAGAAACTGTTCTGTAGGCTTTAACGAGGAAAATGATGCAGATGATGAAGGAGAAATATGGTACAACCCCATTCCTGAGGATGATGACTTTGGTATATCAAGTGCCTTGGGTTTTGGTGAGGCAGACTCTGCTGTTCTGAAGCTGCCTGTTGTCAGTTTGGGCACATTATCTGGTAGTGGCCTGACGAAAGCAGAACAGCATGCTGAAGACTTGCTGTGCTCTTCCGAACATGCAAGTGATATTCAAGCCATGCAGTCAAGTGAAATGAATCCTACAGACTCCATCCATTCCACAGAACATGAGCCGCAGTACAAGCAAAGGCCTGGACAGAAGACACAGGAATGTATAATGGTGGAGGACAGTCCCATGTTGAAATCTCCTTTTGCAGGTAAAGTGATCATATGTTTGCTTTTTCTTTCTTCTTCCATTTTTCAATTCTTTGATGGTAGTTAAAACTAAATATAGGAAATGTCTATTATGTTTTCGTACGTTTTCATACAAAGTGAATATATTTTCATGAAAATAAAGAAAACTCAAAGTGTTTTATAAACATTTTTATATGCATGCTGGTTTAATTATTCCTGTCACAGATTTGATTTTATAATCTGGTATGCTGTAGTATGTTGACCCTTTGAGATAGTAATTGCTTTCCTCTTAGTTGAAAGAATGGAGTCATGGGGAATAGAAGAGAAAGATACAATTTTTATGTAAATCTTATCTTCATTCATTCATTCGGACAAGGCCTCAGCTGGGAAGTTGTATTTTCAGTGTACCAGTGAGCATTAGTTTGTGTTTTTATGCCTGAGTTTCTTCATGAGCTAAGGAAGGGGAGAAGAGAAAAAGAAAAGTAGAAGTAAAGACTTCACAAATAGATGCCATTATAATTGTAGAACTTAAAAAGGAAATAATTGAACTATATGAATTGCTGGTATTGAAAAGTTTTTGATCTGCAAAAGAAAGCATTCATATCGTTCAACCAAATGGTTTTATTCTTCCTCAACAGCCTTTAATTTTCTGATGTATTTCTTTTAGTCTCAGGTACGCTACTGAGGAAATGAAGCATAGGGGATATTTGGTTGCAAATATCAAATGTAGACTAGAAAGCAGTGCTGACATATATCAAGTTGTTTTACTTTATACAATTTCAAATGCTAGAGAATATTTAAAGAGGTGGGACGTGGCAGAGGCTATCAGCGCCTTGCTCCATATCCCTTGGGTTTTATTACTTTGCTTACTATTAATATTTACCTGGGGGAAGCCTATTATTTCCAGCTACCAGTATCTGCATTTCTGCTTGAGGACTCTGAAGACTTGAGGAATCTCTCTGTGGGGCAGCCTGGAAGTACCTCTTAACCAGCGGCTGACAAGAGCTGGTACACAACTGATCACCTCAGCCCTCTCCCTCCCTGGGTGGGATAATCCTGTGTCCGATTCGTTGTTTCCCAGAGTTTTCTCATGAGGTTAAGCTCCAGTTGCCCATATTGATAGCAGGCTTGATAATTCACCTTGAATTTTCCCCGGACTTTTCTTGCTTCCTTACTGGTATTTCTGTACTTTACAAATGAACTACTTAGATTTGAAAGTTTTTCTCAGTGACATGAAGAGGTGGAATAAATGTTATGTTTAATATTAAGAGAATGAGTTGCAAAACAGGGTGTACTCTATGAAGGCAATTTAGAAAGAAATTCGGAAAGCTATACTGGAAATGTTAAGTGTATTTTTTTGTTCGTTTATTTTAGTGTACTGTTTTAAGGGTTGGCATTGAAGATAATTAACATTTTTTTCCTTTGTTTTAATTGTGGACTAATTTTTGAGAGTGAATGTGTGTTTTTTTCTGTAATCTGGATAGAGAGAAAAATAAATACCATACACAATAGGAGTTCGGAGTGAAGGTTGTGATTCAGGTGGAAGGATAGGAAGGCTGCGGTGTCACATATAGCAGCGGTTCTCAGCCCGTGGGTCGCGACCCACAGGGACTGTATCAAGGGCCGCGGCATTCGGAAGGGTGAGAACCACTGACACATAGTGGTTGTGTGGAGTGGTGCCGAGACGGGGAGAAGGCAGGAGGATAAGAACAAAGTCTGAAACCCAGTATCTGTCGAGTGACACATATTTTTAGTTACTGTTCTTATTTTTTTATGTTTGTAGCAAATTATAAACCTGGAAAGACTACCAGACATTTAAAAAAAAGAAACTTGAAAGTATGGTATCAAAGCCATTTTGTGTTTCCTTTTTTACTGTCATTCTTCTTGAGAACATGTAATTAAATAAAATAAGCACAATCCTACATTGACCAAGGGAAATACTTAGTTTATTTATATGCTGTATCTTTTTATCTTATATTGATAGTAAATTCACCTGAAGTGATCTGTTTTTCTTAGCAACACTGGCAGAACGTTGTTGAGGAATTTGCAGAGAGAGAAGTTGAATTGCAAATAATTTTTTGATCAGAGAACTCAGAAAACTATAAGTATTTTGAATATGAACAAAAATTATAAAAATCATCCTAACACAATTGTGACTTGTTTTTTGCTTGTTAACTTTCTGATGTTTGTGCATCTTTTATCTAGTTGCAGTTATTAGTGGATGTCATTTTTGGATTTTGTTATTTTCACTTAGTATCTTCATCTTGTGTTGTCACATGTAGGTTAATGTTGTTTTTCAAGCTTTATAATAGTACAGTACGTAATTGGGTTGATGTGTCCTAATCTGTTTAACCTGTTTCCCTAATGTTGAGTGTTAATAGATTGTTACCAGTGCTATTGCAGTGATATACATCATGTTACTTTTTGTTTCATTAGCATCAATTACTAGTATCATTAGTTGTTCTTTATGGCTTATAACTGTTAATGGTAGTTCCTCTATTGTACGTCCAAAAAGGTTTACCAATTTACAGTTGGTTGGTTGAGTAATTCATTTATTTACTAAATATTGAGTTCCTGCCATGTGTCAGTTACTGTTCTAGGTGGTAAAGGACTCTAGACTGGTTTATGAATTTACATTTAAATGGTTTCATTTTTCTTCTTTTTATTTTTTGAGACAGAGTCACCCTGAGTGGAGTGCTGTGGCATCATAGTTCACAGCAACATTAAATTCTTGGGCTCATACCTTCCTATTTGTCTCCTCCTCCTGAGTAGCTGGAACTACAGGCCCCTGCCACAACAACCAGCAATTTTCCCCCCTATTTTTAGTAGAGATGGGGTCTCTGGATCTCAGTCTTGCTCAGGCTATTCTCAAACTCCTGAGCTCAAGCTATCCTAGGACTTAGCATCAAGGACTCCTTCAAGAGTGCCAGGATTATAGATGTGAGCCACTGTGCCCAGGCCTTGTGCTTTCTTCTTAAAGCTAGTGTGTGATTTGATTAGTCTAGTTGTAGTTTAAATGATTGTGGAATTTGTTAATATTTCTCATGGATTTCATAAAACAAAAAAGCAATTTTGTTTTAATAAATTCAGTCTTGGCTCGGCATCTGTAGCCACATACACCAGAGCTGGTGGGTTCGAATCCTGCCCGGGCCTGCCAAACAGCAATGACAAGTACAACCAAAAAATGGCCAGACGTTGTGGTGGGCGCCTGTAGTCCCAGCTACTTGGGAGGCTGAGACAAGAGAACAGTTTATGCCCAAGACTTGGAGGTTGCTGTGAGCTGTGATGCCATGGCACTCTATCCAGGGCGATACCTTGAGGCGCTGTCTCAGAAAAAAAAAAAATTCAATCTTGTCTGCATTAAAAATTGCTAGCATGTACAGTATTTCATTTTAATAATTAGTTAAGGACTTCATTAGGAATTATTTACTCAAAATGTGTAAATAGAGTCAGAATGTTAAACTCAATAATTTAATAAATTCAAGAGCCACTTACTATGTAGGATAGCTCTTCTAGGCTAGGGAAAAATAGATTAATGGTTATAGACTAAATGGGATCCTGATTACTATATAATGTTTTAGAGTGGTAAGCGAGTAGAATTGTACTACGATTAGCAATACAAGGGATGCTTTGTCTATCTTATTAAATACTCTTTCTTATTAGATACTTACCAGAAAAGCCCAGTAGGCATACTTAAAATAGTCCTCTCTCTATAAAGAAACTGCTTCTTTGTCAGTAGGACACAGAGAGGAATGGAGGGAGAATATTAATACAGTAGAAGCTCTGTCAGTTGACCCTCCTAAGGGACTGTAACCACTGGTCAACATACAGAGGTGGTCAGCTAGGCCTGCTGTACTGAGATGGACATGTGGTACATGTCCGGACATAAAAATTAGATCAACCTAAGGAAGTAGGCCATGTAGGGAGGTGGTCAACCATGGACCAGGTTCAACTGTACGTTAAAGAAAGGTTATTTCATATATTAATTTTTAAAACTGGACACTTTTTCTCATTTTACTTGTGAAATACATGTTATATAGAATAGATTCTGATACGAGAATTATCTTCCTTTATAAGGAATAAAGTATGAAAAATTAATTTTTAAATAATTTGGATAATACAGTATTCTCCTTGAACGTGGTGATAGAGTTTGACCTGAACTTCTAACTAATTCACCTCATTGAGATGAAACAAGGGAATAATTTCTGTCTATATGAGTATTTATTTAGTTGATGGTTTATAAAATCAAAACATAGCACTTTATAATATCTTTTTTTATCTTGTTTTTTAAAGGTCCCGGGATCCTAGCTGCTACAAATAGGACTGAATTGGGAGTTACAGAACCATCTTCTCCAATCCCTAGCCCTGCGAGAAAAGGCAATTCAATTAATTGGTCTTTGCCTGATAAAATAAAATCTCCACGAACTGTGAGGAAACTTTCCATGAAAATGAAAAGGTTGCCAGAATTTAGCCGAAAGCTGAGTGCTAAGGGAACCCTGAGTTATATAAACAGTCCAGATAATACTCTTTCTTTGTCTAAATGTAACTATCCAGAAATTCATCACACTGTCATTCTCCCTTCTGGTAACACAGCCACAGCTGCTAAGAGGAATGTTATAAGCCGGTACCATCTTGATACCAGTGTGTCTTCTCAGCACAGCTACCAGAAGAGAACCTCTGTGAGTTCGAAGTATTCCTGTAAAGGTGGTTACCTCAGTGATGGAGACTCACCCGAACTTATAACTAAATCTAACAAACATGGATCTGAAAACAAATGTGGAAAAGGAAAAGAAATAATTTCTAATAGTTGTAGCAAGAATGAAATAGACATTGATGCTTTTAGACATTACAGCTTTTCCGATCAACCCAAGTGTTCGCAGTACATATCTGGGCTCATGAGTGTGCATTTCTATGGTGCCGAGGATTTAAAACCACCCCGGATAGATTCAAAAGATGTCTTCTGTGCAATTCAGGTAGATTCAGTGAACAAAGCAAGAACAGCTTTGCTCACATGTCGGACAACATTTTTAGACATGGATCACACCTTCAACATAGAAATTGAAAATGCACAACATTTGAAACTAGTAGTATTCAGTTGGGAACCCACTCCAAGAAAAAATAGAGTTTGTTGTCATGGGACTGTTGTTCTTCCCACCTTATTCAGAGTAACAAAGATGCATCAATTGGCCGTCAAACTTGAGCCCAGAGGTCTTATTTATGTGAAAGTGACTCTTATGGAACAGTGGGAGAATTCTCTTAATGGGCTAGATGTAAATTGTGAACCAGTAATATTTGGAGTTGATATTCGAAAAGTTGTCGAGAAAGAAAATACAGGATTGATGGTGCCACTCCTGATACAGAAATGTATTACGGAAATTGAAAAGAGAGGCTGTCAGGTATTATTTCACTATGTTTCTCTAATACCTCCTTTATTGACTGACTGATTAATTAATTGGTTGATTGGTTTTTTTTTTGTTTGTTTGTTTTTGAGACAGAGTCTGACTATGTCAGGTAGAGTGCTGTGGCGTCACAGCTCACAGCAACCTCCAACTCATGGACTTAGGCGATTCTCTTGCCTCAGCCTCCCGAGTAGCTGGGACTACAGGCATCCGCCACAACACCCGGCTATTTTTGTTTTGCATTTAGGCCGAGGCTGGGTTTGAACCGGCCACCTTCGGTATATGGGGCCGATGCCCTTCTCAATAAGACACAGGCGCCACCCTAATTGGTTGATTGTTAAGTCTTAGGGAAAGGGATTCAAAGCAAGGTAAAAAAAAATCTAATTTAGACATTTTTCCCATTCCTGTTCTTTATTTTTGTTCTATTACTGTTTAGGGCATAATTCATAACTATGTTGTCAATAATTGAGAGCATGCTAGATGATTCCACAGTATAAGTAGTGGCACAGCACTGTATGGTTCTCATAACAAGAGGTCATGTTTGCTTTCTAGTTGCACTTGCCAATAACATAGGTGAAGGCTGATTCATTTAGGAAATGCTACTTTGGCTCAGTGCCTATGGCTCAAGCAGCTAAGGTACCAGTCACATACACCTGAGCTGGTGGGTTCGAATCCAGCCTGGGCCCGCCAAACAACAATGACAGCTGCAACCAGAAAATTGTTGGGCATTGTGGCAGGTGCTTGTAGTCCCAGCTACTTGGGAGGCAGAAGCAGGAGAATCACTTGAGCCCAGGAGTTGGAGGTTGCTGTGAGCTGTGATGGCACAGCACTCTACCCAGGCGATAGCTTGAGGCTCTGTCTTAAAAAAAAAAAAGAAGTACTCCTTTATGGTTTGACATTTCTGTGAGGAGTTCTAACAGTGATTGCTGTAGCCCTGCTTCTCTCCTAAAATTAACTCCCTGCCCTTATTTCCATTTCCTACACTGTCGCAGTCCCATTCTTGAGAAACTACTCTTTACTCTGGGATGGCATGGAGGATGAGGAGAGGTCCTACTGATAAGAACACATCCCATGGCTTGGTGCCCATAGCACAGTGGTTACGGTACCAGCCATATACATAGACTAGTGGGTTCGAACCCGGCCTGGGCTAGCTAAACAACAAGGACACTTGCAACAAAAAATAGCCAGGCATTGTGGCAGGCACCTGTAATCCCAGTTACTTGGGAGGCTGAGGCAAGAGAATCGCTTAAGCCCAAGAGTTGGAGGTTGCTGTGAGCTGTGATGCCATAGCACTCTACCGAGGGTGACATAGTGAAACTCTGTGCCAAAAAGAAAAAAAAAAAGATAGCTGAGTGTGGTGGCTCATCCATGTAGTCTTGGCTACTTGGGAGGCCAAGAAAGTAAGATTTTTTTGAACCTAGGAGTTAGAGCACCACTGCACTTAGCCCCATATCCCTGTCATTAAGCAACGCATGACTGTGCTTATTCACCATCACAGAGTCTACTGTTGCTGCTTCCTGAGGGAGAAGCATTTCAATATTGTTGCAATGTGTGTATAAGCTCCAGCCTGGGAATGACTACTGTGAAGGAAAACAACCCTCGCTGGATGTACTAGTTACGCTTTGTTCATGTAAATTCTTTCCCGCTACCCCACGTAAGCTCACATCTGGCATTCCCATATTAGCCCTAAGCGAGATTTTCCCTGAACTTTGTTGCTTTGATTCTTTTGAGCAGGAGCCTCTTCTAGAGCCCAGCTTTTTTCTACTTCCCCTAAAGTGAGAAAAGGAATGAATTACAGGTCTACTCACCTGTCGTGCGGCCAGAGGCATAGAGGGACAGCACGGCTTGAATGGCAACATACATGGCAGGGACATTGAAGGTTTCAAACATAATCTGAAAGGATAATGAAGAATAAAGAATTATTTGGCAAAAGCCACAGCAACTCTTGGCCTACAGAGTGGTTTGTAATTTTTTTTTTTTTTTGAGACAAAATAAAATTTCACTTTATTGCCCTTCGTAGAGTGCTGTGGCATCAATGGCTCATAGCAATCTCAAACTCTTGGGCTAAAGGCATTCTCTTGCTTCAGCCTCCCAAGTAGCTAGGACTACAGATGTCTGCTGCAATGCTGGCTATTTTTTTTTTTTTTTTTGAGACAGAGCCTCAAGCTGTCACCATGGATAGAGTGCTGGGGCATCACAGCTCACAGCAACCTCCAATTCCTGGGTTCAAGCAAGTCTCCTGGCTCTGCCTCCCAAGTAGCTGGGACTATAGGCGCCCACTACAACGCCCGGCCATTTTTTGGTTTCAGCCGTCATTGTTGTTTTGCGGGTCCGGGCTGGATTCAAACCCGCCAGCTCAGGTGTACGTGGCTGGCGCCTTAGCCCATTGAGCCACAGGCACTGAGCCAATGCTGGCTATTTTTAAGAGAGGACATCTCACTGTTGCTCAGGCTGGTCTTGAATTTTTGACCTCAAACAATCCCAAAGTGCTAGGATTACAAGCATGAGCCACTTTGCCTGGCCAGAATGGTTTGTAATCTTTGTTTTTGAGACAGTTTTACTTTGTCTCCCGTGGTAGAGTGCTGTGCCCATCATAGCTCACAGCAACATCAAACTCTTGGGCTTAGCGATTCTCTTGCCTCAGCCTCCCAAGGAGCTGGGACTACAGTCCTACCATAACACCTGGCTATTTTTAGAGACAGGGTCTTGCTCTGGCTCAGTCTGGTCTCGAACTTATGAGCTCAGGTAATCCACCTGGCTCAGACTCCCAAGTGCTAGGATTATTGGTGAGAACCACCATGCCCAGCCTGTAATCTTATTAAGAGCAGGAACTATGCCAACTTGATACTTCTTTATTGCGTGCCAGCTTCCCATTTGTCCTGGCATGGACTATGCACACCGCAGGCCCTCAAAGAATTCTACTGCATTCACGTATGAAGGGGAGAAAGTACCTGGCCAGGCATCCCTTGTTACATTCTTGGGCTAGTGCTCAAGGCTTCCAGCCTCTTACCTGGGTCATCTTCTCCCTGTTCGCCTTGGGATTTAGGGGGGCTTCCGTGAGCAGGGTGGGGTGCTCTTCAGGTGCTACACGCAGCTCATTGTAGAAGGAGTGGTGCCAGATCTAGTTGAGACAAAAGCCAGATGAGTCCAGCAGAATCTTAAAGGTCTGGAAAATTCTGATTGACACTCCCATGTTGAGGGAGTGTGGCACAATGTTAGATATTTTGGTGCAGGATCTGGACGGGAGAACTGTCAGCTCTAGGAATTTGGGATTGGCACTTAAAAGGTATACTTCCTTCTCCAAAGGGCCCCAGGCAAGGCTGCTAGTGTCGATTATTTCCATTTGAGCTTCCCTGCTCTTTACTCTGCCCCCTTCTCTGCTCTGCTTTGTGCCCTGAAGGTCAAACATAGGGCACCATTCATTGTTCATTGCTGAAATCAGGGGATTTCTCTGCCAATGGTATCGCCCTCCACAAGCACAACTCCTGCTGGGTGGACCCTCTTTCAAGGCTTCAGCTTTTTTTTTTTTTTTGAGACAGAACCTCAAGCTGTCACCCTGGATAGAGTGCTGTGGCATCACAGCTCACAGCAACCTCCAACTCTTGGGCTCAAGCGAGTCTCCTGCCTCTGCCTCCCAAGTAGCTGGGACTACAGGCGCCTGCCACAACGCCCGGCCATTTTTTTGGTTGCAGCCGTCATTGTTGTTTGGCGGGCCTGGGCTGGATTCGAACCCGCCAGCTCAGGTGTACGTGGCTGGCACCTTAGCCGGTTGAGCCACAGGCGCCAAGCCAAGCCTTCAGCTCTTAAAGGGCTCCAGTGATGCTACTCTGCCTTGCCCCTTCAGGCTTAGGGGTGTAAAAGCTCCCACTGTTGCTGGTGCGTGGGTGCCTCAACATCTCTTTCCTTTTTTTTTTTTGATATAGTCTTGCTCTGTTGCCCCAGGCTAGAGTGCCAGAGTCAGTCTAGTTCACAACAACCTCAAACTGCTGGGCTTAAGCAATCCTCTTGCCTCAGCCTCCCTCCTGCTCAGCCTCCTGAGTAGCTGGGACAATAGGTACCTGTCAGGACACCTGGCTAATTTTTCTATTTTTAGTAGAGATGGGGTCTCACTCTTGATCAGGCTGACATCAAAGGATCCTCCTGCCTAGGTCTGCCTCAGCCTCCCAGAGTGCTAGGATTACAGGCATGAGTCACTGTGCAGTGGCCCCTTTTTAAAAGTTTTGAATAAGAAAGCTTCTAGAACCTCCTAGAGAGTCCTACTTAAAGTTTTTATTAGCAAGCCATCATAATAATCCAGTACCAACGCACCTGTTTGAAGTCCAGACAAGGAAACTAAAATGGAGAAAGGGCTATTTGCCTCTCTCCAGGCAGCATAACATATTTAAGAAGAGGTAGGCACTGGCTTGAGTAATCCTGCTGAGGGGATGAAGCTGGGTGGGACCAGGTCCTCAGAACCCAGGACAGGGAAAGATAAGGTTTGCCACAGTGTGGAGAACTAATTAGGTGAATGAAGGCTGGAGACAGACATCAGACAGAAAGCCATCAGAATAGTTCAGGGCTGGCAACCTACCAGGGAGGCATGGCCAGGAAAGGGACGGAGGGGAAGAAGAACATGAGAAACATTTTAGAGGAAGAGTTGACAGGGTGCAGTGGCTTATGGATGAGGCTCCTGATGACATGTTACCATTGAAACGAGCACATTGAATTCACAGATACCTTCTCCATGTCATCCCAGTTGGTGATGATGCCGTGTTCAATGGGGTATTTGAGAGTTAGGATCCCTCTCTTGCTCTGTGCCTCGTCCCCCACGTAGCTGTCTTTCTGGCCCATGCCCACCATTACACCCTACAATGCAAAAGAAGAGCAGACAGAAGGGGGTCAGCAGAGGGCTCTGGGCCTTGGAAGGAGGAGGAGGATGGAGGCAGGATAGCTGGAAACAAGGATAGAGCAGATACTAGTGGGGGTGGAGGGTGAGAAAGGTTAGGTGGAGGATTTCTTGTGGGTTGGTCTCCCTTTTCTCTTCTCTCTTCCAAGACGATGCTGTTTTCTGAGAGAAAATAAGCTCCCTCCATGGACTTCTTCCCCTTATCTTCACACACACACACAGCAGTGTATATCCCCTGTGCTTGCACTTTTACACCTCCAAATCTGTGCTCATGCTGTTCTCTCCACCTGCTGAAATCCTCCTTCTTCTCAGGTGTTCCTTTCTCTAGGACACTTTCTCCTTCCCAAGTTCCCACTCAGATTGAATCCCTCCCTCCTTTGTGCTCTCCCAGTCAAATATCTTCCCTCTATCACAGCCTATGATCTCAAGTTGGGTGTGTTTCTTCACAGAGTGTAAATTTCCTAAAGGCAAGGGGCTTGTTCAATTGCATGATTTTAATTTTTTCCAAACCTAGCAACCCCTAACATTTAAGCCAGACATAACACCATCATTGTATGCCTGATGGATATTGATTTGGGCTCTGGATATTCCTTTTTTTTTTTTTCTTTGAGACAAAGTCTCACTCTGTCACCCTGGGTAGAGTGCTGCGGCATCATGGCTCACAGCAACCTCAAACTCTTGGGCTTAAGCAATGTGCTTGCCTCAGCCTCCTGAGTTGCCAGGACTACACAGTACCTGCCATGACACACAGCTAGTTTTTCTATTTTTAGTGGAGACGGGGTCTCTCTCTTGCTCAAGCTGTCTTGAACTCCTAAGCCCAAGCAATCTAACCTCCTCGGCCTCTCAGAGTGCTAGGATTATAGGCATGAGCCGCTGTTCCCAGCTGGCCCTTGTACATTTCTATCACTGCTTTATCAGTTAATCAGAATTGATTCCCCATCCCCAGCTTGAACACAGAGAGAGAGAGAGCGCGAGAGCGCGAGAGCACGCTGAGCATAGTCTCCACAGCACAGTGCTTACTCCTAGTGGCTCAAAGCCTGAGCTCCAGATGAGCACACACCTGGTGGCGAGGGCGGCCCACGATGGAGGGGAAGACAGCCCTGGGGGCATCATCTCCTGCGAAGCCAGCCTTGCACAGGCCAGAGCCATTGTCACACACAAGTGCAGTGGTCTCCTCTTCACACATGGTTGAGTGTAGTGAGTGACCTGGGGGCTAGAGCACCTTAGAGGTTGGGAGAGAAAAGAGCTAGTCAGTCACTTGTCAAATCTTGTTGGAGACAGTTTCTTGGCTTTAGGACCTCACCTCACCTGCCACTTCCAGGAGGGACAGTTGTGGACCTGGCCTCCCTCTCTCTGGCATTTGGGCTCTTCCCTCTACCCTGCTGTTAATGGAATTAATTGTTTCTTCCCATAATTCATGTTGAAGTCCTAATCCCTACTACCTCAGAATGCAACTACATTTGAAAATAGGGTCTTTAAAGAGGTAATTAAGTTAAAATGAGATGAATCCGATATGGCTGGTGTCCAGTATGACTACTCCAATCAGCTGAGAGTCTTTATAAGAAGAGGACATTAGGACACAGATGCATGCAGAGGGTAGACCATGTAAGGACACAGTGAGATGGTGGCCATCTACAAGTCAAGGAGAGGTCTGTAAGGTGACCAACCCCACAGACAGGCCTGTAGACGGCCACCTTCTTACTGTCTCCAGGACGGCAAGAAAATAAACTTCTGTTGGCAAAGCCCCCCAGTGTGTGATACTTTATTACTGCCACCCAGGCAAGCTAATAAACTGCCTTTGAAAATCCAAACTAGCGGGCGGCGCCTGTGGCTCAAGGAGTAGGGCGCCGGCCCCATATACCGGAGGTGGTGGGTTCAAGCCCGGCCCCAGCCAACAAACTGCAAAAAAAAAAAAAAGAAAGAAAGAAAGAAAATCCAAAATGGCTACAAAGCTTTCTCCAATGGAGAGAATCACTAAAAGACTTTAAGTTTTGGAATATAGATGACAAACTTTGCTATATACCTACCCTCTACCCTATACAATATATTAAAAGGTCCTACAAAGCAATAGGAAAGAAATAAACGCCCAAAAGAAAAACAAAGACTATCAACAGTTAATTGACAGAAAGGGAAATGCAAGTACCCTAACTGCCTGAAGACACGATCAGCCTTACTATTTACCAAAGAAATGCAAATCAAATACCATTTTCCACCCATCATGTTGTTACCATTCATAGCTTTATAATAAATGTTGGCAAAAGTGTGGGGAAACTGGTATTCTTTAACTAGAGAAACAAATACCCAGTTTGAAACTACCCAAATGTCCAAATTTTGGAATACAGTATTGCAGCTAAGAGAAGAGCAAAGCAGATCTCTGTGAACTGACATGGATAGATTTCTAAACCATTCTGCTTGGTGAGAAAAGCTCTTTCAGCCAGACCCCAAGACCCAGAATAAGATATCCCTATGGGTAAAGCCATGAGGCTGAGCAGTGATACAGTTAGGCTTATATATGGCTGCCTGAGTTACTGCCACTGAAAGGTAGTAATTAAATAAATAAATTTAATGGGTAAGTAAATTTAATGGAGGCCGGGTGCAGTGGCTCACACCTGTAATCCCAGCACTTTGGGAGGCCGAGGTGGGCAGATTGACTGAGCTCACAAGTTCAAGACCAGCCTGAGCTAGAGTGAGATCTCACCTCTAAAAATAGCCAGGTGTTGTGGTGGGTGCCTGTAGTCCCAGATACTTGCTTGAGCCCAAGAGTTAGAGGTTGCTGTGAGCTATGAGGCCAGGGCACTCTACTGGGAGTGACAAAGTGAGACTCTGTCTCAAAAAAAATTTTGGGCGGTGCCTGTGGCTCATCGAGTTGGGCGCCGGCCCCCTATACCGAAGGTGGCAGGTTCAAACCCGGCCTCGGCCGACTGCAAAACAGAAAAATAGCCAGGCGTTGTGGCGGGTACCTGTGGTCCCAGCTACTCGGGAGGCTGAGGCAAGAGAATTGCCTAAGCTCAGGAGTTGGAAGTTGCTGTAAAGCTGTGTGATGCTATGGCACTCTACTGAGGGCAAAAAAGTGAGACT
>CAUYRH010103374.1:0-26413 GCA_963574655.1 Perodicticus potto | reverse complement strand
AAATAAATAAATAAATAAATAAGAAAAATACTTAAGGCTCAGCGCCTGTGGCTCAACAGGCTAAGGCGCCAGCCACGTACACCTGAGCTGGCGGGTTCGAATCCAGCCCGGGCCTGCCAAACAACAATGACGGCTGCAAACAAAAAATGGCCGGGCGTTGTGGTGGGCGCCTGTAGTCCCAGCTACTTGGGAGGCGGAGGCAAGAGACTCGCTTGAACCCAGGAATTGGAAGTTGCTGTGAGCTGTGATGCCACGGCACTCTACCCAGGGTGACAGCTTGAGATTCTGTCTCAAAAAAAAAAAAAAAAAAAAATACTTAAGACCACAAATGATCCTAAACCAGGCTAGACCTACTGTGACGGCTTCATGATGTGTCAATGCTGCTAGGCTGAACTACACGCCCCCAAATTCCCTCTCTAATATGCTTCTAGTCAGGGTGGGCTCTGGGAGTTTCCTTTGGCTAGAGCTGGAGGACAGAACAGAAGCTGTGGCCATGCTGTAGCATACACACACCTTCTGGTCACCTGCAATCAAACACAATGTAAGTGCTTCTGTAAGAGGATATTGCCAAGGTAATTAAAATCCCTTATCGGTTGACTTCAAGTTAATCAGAAGAGAGATTATCCTGGGTGTACCTGACCTAACCAGTTGGAAGCCTTTTCTAAGAAGGTAGAGGCTCTCTTAAAGTTCAGAGACTCCCAGCTTCAGCTCATGCCCATGTGGTTCCATCCTGCTTGCGATCTCTCCTTCCTATGGGCCCTGTGGCTCTCCGGCCTGCTCAGCCAGCCACCCAGCAGAGGGTAAGCGAATCCGTCACCTCCATGCATACATGTCTCCTTACTGGTTCTACGGCTCTGAATGAGCACTGACTGATACACCTCCTCTCATTCACTCAAATACCAGGGGGTCTGACGGGGATCAAACACTAGCTAAGGAAACCTTGCACTGCTCTCAAGCAGTTTTCAACACTTCTCTAGTCAAGGATTGTATAGTCTTTCTTTTTAGTTATTTTTTCAGTCTTCTGGACAGCAGACCAGAAACACACAGAAAAAGATTACAAATATCCTAACAGCTTAAATTATCACAGCCAAATATTCATTTTTATTTTTATTTTTATTTTTTGGTAGAATGCCATGGCGCCACAGTTCACAGCAACCTCAAACTCTTGGGCTTAAGAGATTCTCTTGCCTCAGCCTCCCAATTAGCTGGGACTACAGGTGCCTGCCATAACACCCGGCTATTTTTTTTTCTTTTGGTTACAGTTGTTTAGTTGGCCCAGGCCGGGTTCAAACCCACCACCCTTGGTGTATGTGGCTGACACTATAACCACTGTGCTACGGGTGCAGAGCCCAAATATTCATTCTTTTTTTTTTTTTTTTTTTTTTTTGTGCACTTTTTGGCTAGGGCTGGGTTTGAACCTGCCACCTCTGGTGTATGGGGCTGGTGCCCTACTCCTTTGAGCCACAGGCGCCACCCCAAATATTCATTTTTTAAAGTAAGGAAATTTAAGCTTTCCCTTGTCCCCTCATGCATATCAAAGGCAGTAAGATTCAATTTGTTCTGAAATTAAAAGTTCTGACAATGCCAGAACCATAGCTGTCTAAAATTAATCTACATAGCACACTGTAGTATACAGATGGCACAGCGATAGCCAACTCAAGTAACAAATCTGATCAATATTTCACAAATAAGTATACTGAAAACAGGAAGGTTAAATGACTTGACCCAAATCACATGGACAGTTAACAAAGGACCTGGATCCTTTGTTATAGCACTGGGAGGCCTCCTGCCGCTCTGGGTGGTTATGGAAACAGGGCATGATGTCTCCAGGGAGTGCACCTCATGCATGTTTCCCCCTTGGAGGGCGGTCTCACACCTACATGGCTGTTCACAACAGACAAGTCTTGTCAAAGTCCCCCACTGAATTTGGTGGTCCTTGTCCAGTTTTGGTTTGTCTACAGCACTGGGCACAATTGATCACTCTCTCCTTCTTGAACTACTTTCTTCCCATGGCAACGAACTTTCCAGGCGGTCCCCACCTCTGAAAACCCCATTTACTGGGAAACTCCTTAGTCCCTGGCAAGCCGGGACAGTTGGTCACTCTAGTTTAAGGATACCATTTTTTTTCTAGGTCCTCTTCCTACTATGCAGCACCCTGGAGTTCACTCTTAACATATCTCACTCCCAGATCTTCTCACCCACTCTCATGGCTTTAAATATATATTTTTTTAATTACAAATATATATCAGCCACAAAATTTTCCAATTAAAACCTCAGCCTCACCACATGGTCATACAACAGATCCCTCAAAAACCTCTCAAAGGTAACATTCAAAACTGCCGATCTGCATTTCCTGTGCCTCAACAAGAGGTAACTACATTTGCAAGTGCCCAGGCCTAAAACGTTGGAGTCAGTGTTGATTCTTCTCTTTCCCTTGCATTCTACAGATAATCCATCAGAACATCCTATCCACTTTGCTTCTGAAATATACCATATCCAGAATCCAATTACTTCTTACCTTCTCTACTGACACCACCCTATCCAAAGCACCATCATTGCTTTCCTGAGTTATTGTGACATCTTCCTAACTGTCCTCCCTTCCCCAGTCTGTTTTCCAATAGCGGGTGGAACGACCCTTACAAAAAGTCAGATTGCACTGGGCTTGTGCTCAATGCTGCCAGTGGCTTCCTGTCCTCATCGGAGAATAAGCCAACACTCTTCTGTGGTCTCCGAGGCCTAAGACTCAGCCCTGCTTTCTCTATGATCTCATTCCCACTGCCCACTCTGTTCAGGCTGCATTTTGCTTCCTTGCCATACACTCTTGCCCTGGGGACTTTGCGCTTGCTACTCATTTTGACTAGAATACTCTTTCTTCAAATATCTGTCAAGTTCCTTCAGGATTCTGCCCGAGTATCTCCTTTGTAGAGAGAGGACTTCACAGACTCTCCAGTTTAAAATAGCATCTCTTCTGTGTCACCATTCCCTTTCTCTGCTCCACTCCTCAAAGCCCTCGCCACCCCCCCTATGGTCTACATTTGCTTATCTGTGTTTGTCTCCCATTTGACAATAGAAGCTCCAAGAGGATAAACACTTGGCTATATTCATGATTGAATCATCAGCTCCTCCAGCAGTTCCTAACACACAATGAAACCCAACAAATATTTCCAGGATTGAAGACAATCCTCAGGGCTCTCTACCATCTTTAAATGAAGCTGAAGCCAGTGAAGTGCTTCTGACTTCAGTGGTTTAAAAAGTCTTTGCTTTATGGACTGGATTAAACACTTTCCTGCTTGCACCGACAGCAATTTTCCACTGATGCACTGAGTAGAAGGTGCTGAGGCGCCATCACCGCATCAGTCCATTTTCACCAAGACTCGTTTCGTGGCCCTGTTTTCCAATGACAATCACGCCTGCTTTGTGTGCAGAGCGCTTGCCACCCTTTCATTTTATCTTCCCTTGTGAATTTGCATGAAAACTATACTGAGATTTTCATTTTCCATCATATCCCCTCCAGAGCAGTCAATGAAAACTAAGGGTAGCCCCACTTGAAAGATAAAGCACAAAAGAACTACAGAAGCAGGACCCAAGGGCCATATTTATCAAGCAATTCCCCAAACTTAACAGTTGCTTTAGTGCACAGAAGCCTATACGCGTAACAAAAAAAAAAAATGTCTTCTAAGGTATGAGATGACTTTTTTTTAAACACAAATGCTATATACAAACACGTCTTGTAACTATGGTGTTTTGGTACATATCCAGGATGTGGCTTTTTACATCCTTTTCTTCAGCCAGAGCCGTTATGGTCCAGTTGATTCATTCCATTTCATTTCAAAACTTTTCTATTCTCTTTTTTAAAAGTAGTTTGTTTCCCTCCCTAAAGAATGTGGCTTACTATTCTTTTTTTTTTTTTTTTTTTTGAGACAGCCTCAAGCTGTCACCCTGGACAGAGTGCCGTGGGTTCACAGCTCATACCAACCTCCAATTCCTGGGGGGCTTACTATTCTTAACCACGTACACAGTGTCTCAAATGCTCCTCGCTTCCTTAGGACACAGACCCCAATCCTCTCTTGTCTTGTATGTTCCAATTTACTCCCTCCTTCCAACAATCAGAACATAGTATTTTACAGTTTCACATGAACAGACACATGGAATATAGAGTTTTTTTGCCTGTGTAGGTGGCTGGCACCAGAGGGTCTTTAGTCACCATGCTACCATGGCTACCGCAACAGAGAACGCAGAGGCCAATGGGTGAGATTACACATGGTGGGATATTTACAAGCCAGAGCTACTCTCTGAGGCTCCAGTCACAAAGAATCTGGCAGGAGTGTCAAATAGACCCAGGAAAAATGTATCATCCTGTCCAGAAAACCAACTCTAAATCACGGACACCCTTCATGTTAAAAAAATGCAAAAATTTAAAATATTGTATCTACTTCGAAAATGTGTATACACAATTATCACCACTAACATTGACAATTAGAGTTAAAATCCCAAAGCCCCAAAAAACAAAAAGAAAAACAACATCAAACGCATACCCTTCCTCTCATTTGATTTATCAGATTTATGATGGACGCCACCATATTTGTAAAAGGGTATAGGTATAGGATTAGCAAGTGGTCCTTGAATACCACTCCTTCTGTAATTCAGAGCACACACACAGGGCAACAAAAGAAACTTCACCTTGCTTACAGTATTTTCCCTATTTGTGATATTTCTACCTTTAAATTTAAAGTTCTTCAAATGACTCTCAACTCGGGCTACAAGTTAAAGTCTCCAGGGAACTTTAAAATACTGATTGTTCCTCCGTGCCGCAGGGAATTGTGATTTAATTGTTCTGTGGTGGGTCTGGATGCGCCCAAAGGTCCCTGGGTGATTCTAATATGTAGTCAGGGCTGAGACCCTTTCTCTAAGTCAGTGGTTCTCAACCTTCCGAATGCCGCGACCCTTTAATACAGTTCCTCATGTTGTGGTGACCCCCAACCATAAAATTATTTTCGTTGCTGCTTCATAACTGTAATTTTGCTACTGTTATGGATCGTAATGTACGTAACTGATATGCAGGATGTATTTTCATTGTTACAAAGGGGTTGCGACCCACAGGTTGAGAACCTCTTTTCTAAGTCTTCTCAGTCTTCTCCAGCAAGCCTAGCAACTGTTCTTCTGAAGACCTGCCCACCTGAAGCTAGTAGAGACCCTCTGTATGATGTGTCCTCCCAAACGGATCGGAAAGCCCTTCAGAGCTGAGGCCATCGTTCATTCATCTCCTTCATTTAATCTCTCACTGTGTCTCCACAGTGCCCAAAACAGATGACAGCAATACTAGGCACCATGTACAGGGAGTGTACACGTATAGAATATGATTCTATATTCACCCAGTGGGAATAAAAATTGGCGAATAATTATTATTCCCATTGGAGCGAATATAGAATTATATCCTAGAGGATTATTATATCAATTTTGCAAATGAGGAAACCGAAACCTTCAGAGAGGTTAAGTAACTTGTCCCAATTTATATATATATATATATATATATATATTTTTTTTTTTTTTTTTTGAGTCAGAGACTCAAGCTGTCACTCCGGGTAGAGTGCCGTGGCATCACAGCTCACAGCAACCTCCAACTCCTGGGCTCAAGCAAGTCTCCTGCCTCAGCCTCCCAAGTAGCTGGGAGTACAGGCGCCCGCCACAATGCCCGGCCATTTTTTGGTTGCAGCCCTCATTGTTTGGCGGGCCCGGGCTGGATTTGAATCCGCCAGCTCGGGTGTATGTGGCTGGCATCTTAGCAGCTTGAGCCATAGGCGCCAAGTCAATATAAATATATATTTTAGACAGAGTCTCACTTTGTTGCCCTTGGAAGAGTGCTGTGACATCATTGCTCACAGCAACCTCAAACTCCTGGGCTCCAGCGATTCTCTTTCCTCAGCCTCCCAGTAGCTAGGACTACAGGCACTTGCCACAACGCCCAGCTATTTTTTTTTTTAGAGACAGGTGTCTTGCCCGTGCTCAGACTGGTATTGAACCTGTGAGCTAAGGCAATCCACCCACCTCGGCCTCCCAGAGTGCTAGGATTATAGGCATGAGCCACCACATCTGGCCCCAAATTATATAATTAATAGGTGGCAATTATACTTCACCCCAGATTCATCTGACTCCAAGTTTGTCACTCTTGCAAAACAGCAACAACAAATTTATAATTGATTAGGTTCGAAATAACTTGACTTCAATTAATTACTTTCAAAATTTAACAACCATTTGACGTATCAGCAGGTGGGATTGTTAAAATGGTGGCTATCTAAACAAGGTAAGAGAAACAAAGGTCAAAATGCACTTGCTCTTGTTTTTCAAGTGACCAAAATACAGTAGCATCTCCATAGGTGACCACCTCCTTACGTTGACCTAATTTTCATTGACTGGACATGTACCACATGCACAAATCAGTACAGGAGGCCTAGCTCCATATGTTGACCACTTTGTGGAGTCCCTAGAGTGGTCAACTTACAGAGGTTCTACTGTAACCCAATGAACAATCCATGGCCTCTCATGTAAGAAAAGCTTCCTAAAGCTGCTTCAGGTTGAGAATCTGCAGATTGAGATTGAGATTCTCAGGTTGAGAATCTTCAGTGGTTTATAAACCACTCCTTAGCTTTGCTAGAAATGAACTGTGTTGAAATGTTCTATTATCTATGAAAAGAAATATTTTTCTTAAAAGAAATAATTTTTTAAAGGTAAAAGGAAATCAGCATTTAAGTTGATGATTTCTTTTGGGGGACCCTCATTTAGGGAGATGACTCAAGGGAAAGAACAGCCTCTTTATTCTGATGTCACAACACGACAGAAAGTAAACATTAGATTTTCTAACTGACTGTTTAAAAAAAAAAAAAAGGAATAGAATTCAAGTCCCTTGGCTCCCACATGCCTCCTGCTCTTCAGATAGAAGCAATAAGGGCAATAGACTGTGCTGTGACAGCATGGAGAGATAGGAAAGGAGATTCAGCAAAGTAAACAGTAATAACCAGGAGTAACGCACTTTAAAGGACATTCACGCGCAAACAGAACCAGGATTACATGACAGGTAGGAACACACCATCGTCCCAACAGTTTAACACTTTTTGCTTACTTTTGTACCTTCTTGATATCTTCCCTTAGAGAATGGGTGGCTAAACCACATAACTTGACTACCTAATGAAATAATTTATCAAAATTCACTTTTCATCAAAAACCACTGAGGAGGCAGCCAACTGCCAACAGAATATTTGCAACTCTTAAGCAATTTCTTTTCTTTGCAACCTAACATAACAAAAAGCATTTTTCCTGAACAAATTTCAGGCTGCAACATTCAAGTGAAGCTGGGGTGGAGAGAAGGGGTTAAAGCCTTTTCACTAAACTTCCTTAAAATCTTTTAATAGTGGTGTCCACACCATCGCCCCGACTGCTACTGCAGAAAGCTGCGGTCTTAATTTACACAAAAGCAAACCACCAGGACCCCCTGCCTTAGGTAAAATTTAAAAGCCCACCGTCATTTTTCAACTAAATCATGCACATTGTGGGATACAATTTGAGTCGGAAATTATTTTTAAATGTTTTGGTTTTCAATTATATATTAGCACCAAATTAAACCAACAAGCATACCTAACTTAGGTCAGTTTACAGTGCAGGTAATATATCTGAAAATATGGATATTATGCACTTGATATGCTTTTATTATAACCCGCGATTTTGAAAAGCACAAATAGGAGGGCAGTCAAGGAAGCCGCCAAATCATAAATAGACTTTTGGAAGAAATGGCATCACAAATTACCTCTTGCGGTAAAAGGTGCTATATACCTTTTTTTAAGTACCACTATTTCATTAATGACACAATACACAAAATTATCCTTCTGAAATAACCACAAATCACTCCGGTAAAACATACCTTTAAAAGATACACAGTTACACGGCGTGTAAATTGTTACAGGAGACAAAATGGCGGCTACCGGAAACCGAGTGGAAGGTTACAAAATTTCTAAGAGCAGAAGTGGTTTTGAAGTAATAAGAAACAAAAAATAACCTAACCTCCTCAAGATAACCACTAGAACCAGCAAGAAAGTGCTGCTGGGCTGTGTGTGAGGAAGTGAGTACAGGAGGGCTGGAGTCTGCTCACAAAGGAAGTGAATACTCACTTCTGGTTTTACAAACCATCTCATTTAAGTCAGAGTTATCTCACTTGGCACATGTCTACCATTTAGTCCTCAAATAATAGAATATATATACACACTCAACAGTTGGTGTTAATATATAAATGTAGGCAACCTTCAACTTAAAAGCAAAATGTGTTTTCAAAATGAAGGTTTGTACATACTGTAAGATTCTAATTACAGTATCTGAAGTCCTAGGTGGGGCAAATTTACAATAACAGAAGTAGATCAATGATTGCCTGGGTGGAGGATGGGGTTTGGGAGAGGAGACCAGCTGCAAAAGGGCACAAGGGAACTTTTTTAAGGTAATAAGTGTTCCCTGTCAATTAAGTAGAGTTTAAATGACTCTAAGTTGCCCACATTCATCAAATTAGCCCAAATGGGTAAATGTTATTCTGTCACTATATAAATTATACTTCCAAGAAAACGATGTTACAAAATGAAGGTTTGTAGCTTGGCTTTTCAGAATTTGGAATACACTTTTCAAATTAAAAGCATACTACATACGGTGGTAAGTTTCCAGGTTGTCTCTGTTCCCCAAATAATCTGGATGAAATTGAGCAGCCTGGATGCTTGCTAAGTCTAGAGAGGTCAGAACCACAGCCCACGAAGGTCCTCTTTGCACTCTAAGCCCTGGCTGACGGAGGGAGAAGAGATACCGTCTGATGTGGAAAAGCAGCCATGCAGTTAGGAAGCAAGGGTTGAAGACTGTAAAGTGGTCACAGGAAGATCAGAGGAGAATCAGGAAGCAAACACACCCACGGGCACTTCTGCACTCGACTGTTTGCAGAGTCAACCCGTAATCGTACTTACTAGCTGAAGAGAGGGGAAGCCAGAGGTACTTAGGCTCTGTCGATGGTACTGGCCCAGGTTCGGTGGGAGAGTAAACTGTTTCCTTATTTCCGCTGAAGAATACCTTGGATTAAAATAGAAAAATCTAAATGAAGCGATTATTTTGAAAAATCATCACAATCATAAATGCACTCTTTCCTATCATGTTGTAAAACCTGTGGTTTGGTTGGGCAAAGGGCATAACAGGCTAAAATGCTTCTGTGGCCTGTTGGTGGACATTATATAATATTTTATTTATTTATTTATTTTGAGATACAGTCTCTGTCACCCTGGGTAGAGTGATGTGGTATCACAGCTCACAGTAACCTCCAACTCTTGGGTTCGAGTGATCCTCTTGCCTCAGCCTCCTGAGTAGCTGGGACTAAAGGCACCCACGACAATGCCCAGCTAGTTTTTCTATTTTTAGTAGAGATGGGGTCTCGCTCTTGCTTAGGCTGGTCTTGAACTCCTGAGCTCAATCAATCCACTCACCTTGGCCTCCCAGAGTACTAGGATTATAGGCATGAGCCACTGTGCCTGGCCCTATATAATACTTACTGTCTGACAATACAAACCCTTAAGAAATTCAGAGGCTAGGATCCCTGCAATCATGGCTGTTGCCCAATACTGGAAGGATGATGGCAGGAGAAGAGAGTCTGAAGCTGAAGAAAAAGATCCAGAGCATTTGTCTCCGCCTCCCTGGCCATTCAGAGGAGTTGGTACTACATGGGAGCATCTGATCTCTGACTAGAGTCCTGTAAACTCTGAGCGGCCATTCCTGTTTCAAGCAGCTGAACCCTTTGTTTGGCTGCCTTCTGTAACAGAGGACCTTTATGAGAACCTCCCTGCCATCACCTTAGATGCTACCTGCAATTCCTAAGGACTGTATTTTCCCCAAACTGCTCCAAGTGAAGCGATCCTTTGCATCACCCACAATGACACTGTTGATTCTTAGCCAACACTTCTGCTATCCAGGAGCCACACATGTGATAGAAAATTAGACTCAGTAGACACTGTCTACGCACACCGTTGGCATGAGCCTGCTGGCCAGTGATCCCCAGCTTACAAACTGGCTGACTTCTGAATGCTCATGTCTTAGCTATGTGTTTGGAACTCAGAACACATTTTCTCATTCCACTATTATGTTGGTGGCTGGATTCTCAGGCTAGTTCACAGAAATGTATTTCACCCACAATTAGGTCAAAGCATACAATACCAATACTACTACTGGTGGAACTAGAAACCAGCAGAGATTACTAAGCATCCAATGAGGTCTTATATTAATATTTTAAACATGCTTTCTATTTGATGTGCCATTAAACATTATCATTTTATTTATTTTGCTTTATTTTGGTTTTTTTTGAGAGACAGAGTCTCATTTTGTCGCCCTTGGGAGAGTACCATGGCTTCATGGCCCACAGCAACTTCCAGCTCCTGGGCTCAGGTGATTCTCTTGCTTCAGCCTCCCGAGTAGCTGGGACTACAGGTGCCCGCCACAACGCCTGGCTATTTTTTTGTTGCAGTTCGGCCAGGGCCGGGTTTGAACCCGCCACCCTTGGTATATGGGGCCGGCGCCCTACTCACTGAGCCACAGGCACTGCCCAAACACTGTAATTTTAAATATAACATTTAAATATTATAAGGTACATTATATTTTGTTTGTGACATTGTGCACTAGGGCATAAATATTAGCCACCCTGTGCGATGAGGTTTCTGACCTGACCTGCCTTGCCCCCAATCTTGGCAACGTGATACCACTAGACAGGCGGGGAACTTGGATGCTGCTCCCAACTTTGGCATCCATTATCCCTCCTCAAGAGCACCCTAACTTCCTTTCAGGATGCCCACACTCATGCTGTGTACTATTTAGGGAAAAATAAAAATCAAAGGGTGGGCACAACCCAAAGCAGGGCAGTCACCCCCACCCCAGGATTCTGAATGGTGAACAGAGGGGAAGGAAAGAGCCAGAGCACATTGACACCAGGGGCAGCCCCTTGTGTCATCACGCAACGAAGTGAAACCTTGGAGAAAGCTGCGGCAGCAAGCACAGGTTGGACGCTTTAATTTTCTAAAGCATCTTCATTATGTAATGTTTTAAAAGTATAAGAAAATAGTTCTTTAAGGAGTAAGTGTTCTGTTAGCCACCAGGGACACGCAGATCAAACCACAGGGAGATGCCGTTTCACACCCCTAGGATGGCTATAGCAAGAAAGATGGGCAATAACCCGCGTGGCAAGGGTGTGAAGAAAGTAGGCGGGAATGGAAAATGGCAGCCCTTTCGGAAAACAATGTGAAAGTTTTTCCAAAAGTTAAAACCGAGCTCCGTATATCCCAGCAATTCCATTCTTACGTATGTTTCCAAGAGAAAAGGAAGCATACTTCCACACAAAAACTTACACGTGAATGGTAATAGTTGCATTATCCATAACAGCCAAAAATTGGAAACAATTCAAATGTCCATCAACCATTAAATGCCCATCAACAATTCAAATGTCCATCAAATGTCGATGAGTACGTTAACAAAAGGTTGTGTGTCTACACAATGGAGTGGTCCTCAGTAATGAGTAGCAGTGAAATACCGATACACGTCACAACAGGGGTGAACCTTGGAAATATATCCCAAGCACAATAAACTACACCAAAAGACCACATGTTGTGTGATTCCTGATATGAAAATCCAAGAAGAGCAAAATCTACAGACAGAAAGTGGATTTGTGATTTCCTAGGGTTAGGGGGATTGTAGAGAAATGGAGAATGACTGCTGATGGGTACAAGGTTTCTTTCTGGAGTCATGAAAATGTACTAAAATTGATTGTGGTGATGAACGTACAATTCTGTGACTACATTAAAAAAATCACTGTACTGTACCAAATTCAATGGGTGAATTTTATGGTATCTGAATTACATCTAAATAAGCTAGACACAGGCATGTATCATATATGCATGTGTAAGTGAGTAATCGGCAGAGACGAGTGAAGGCAAGAAACTGCCAAATTTAGCGTGACAACTAGGAATGGAGAAAAAACTTCAGACTTTGTCTTTAAGTGCTTGATAGATTGATTTTAATTACACTGGACCGTCACCCATTTTTAAAAAATTGGCAGAATAGACCACTGTCCAAAACAAAGGGCCCATCTTTCATGAACAACAATGTAGTTTGTGTTTGGCACCACAGAAACTCAAACCAACCCTGCAATCGTTTATTTGCTTACTTAAGAAGATGACAAGGCAAGAAGGGCCAAGTCAACCAAGGCCTTTTTCCGTGAGACTGACAACTCCTGAGATTCCAGGTCCTAGCCCAAGAGCTCTCAAATAACATGTTTTAGTCTCACAGCCATTCTAACACTCTCCCTGTCATAGACCAGAGTTGTCTCTCTGAAATGCGAATATCTGAAAATGTTCAGATAAAGGACCACCATAATACCATATTGTGAGAGGTTCAAAGAGGATCAAAGGGGCAGGAGGGGCAGGGTCTTTCTTTCATTTGGACGCAAAATCTGTTGTCCTCTGTCAAAGCCCCACTATTTTTTTCATGGTGAAGTCAGAATGCCCCTGATCTCTAGTCCTTCTTAAGCAGGGTCAACTGCAGTTTCTGTTCTAGATCTCCATGTTAAGAATGACACACCTGGGTGGCGCCTGTGGCTCATCGAGTAGGGCGCTGGCCCCATATACCAAAGGTGGTGGGTTCAAACCTGGCCTCGGCCGAACTGCAAATAGCTGGGTGTTGTGACGGGCGCCTGTAGTCCCAGCTACTCAGGAGGCTGAGGCAAGAGAATCATCTAAGCCCAGGAGTTGGAGGTTGATGTGAGCTGTGTGATGCCACGGAGCTCTACCGAGGGTGATAAAGTGAGACTGTCACTACAACAACAACAACAAAAAAAAAACCAAAAGAATGACACACCTTGGATCGGCGCCTGCAGCACAGTGGTTACAGCACTAGCCACGTACACCGAAGGTGGCAGGTTTGAACCTGGCTTGTGCCAGCTAAATGACTGCAATACAAGAAAATAGCTGGGTGTTGTGGCAGGCACCTGTAGTCCCAGCTACTTGGGAGGCTGAGGCAAGAGAATCACCTGAGCCCAGGAGTTTGAGGTTGTTGTGAGCTGTGACACCACGGCTCTCCCTACAGAATCAATTATACAAAAGGCAATGAAGCCTGTCACTTCAAAACTTTCAAATGTAAAGATGAATTGTTTGTCCTTACAATGAAAATAGTGTGAATCATCCCCACAGGCAAAAGAATTGCTTCCTATCACTTAAAGAACTTCAAAATAAAATATCTCGGCTCGGCACCTGTGGCTCAAAGGGATAAGGCGCCAGCCACGTACACCTGAGCTGGCGGGTTCGAATCCAGCCCGGGCCCGCCAAACAACAATGATGGCTGCAATCAAAATATAGGTGGGCGTTGTGGTGGGCGCCTGTAGTCCCAACTACTTGGGAGGCGGAGGCAGGAGACTCGCTTGAGCCCAGGAATTGGAGGTTGCTGTGAGCTGTGATGCCACGGCACTCTATCCAGGGTGACAGCTTGAGACTCTGTCTCAAAAAAAAAAAATAAATAAATAAATAATAAAATAAAATATCTCTAGCGAGGCCCTATGCACATACTAAACTAGCAGAAATAGGCCAGAAGGAAAAAATTCCTTGCTGGTCAAGCTGTTGGAGCATCTGCAGACCTGTCTCTGGAAAGTAATGCCTCCATGTACAACCTGAATATAAAGTTGCCATTACCCTTTTATCTAATCATCTCACTTTGGAGAATATATCCCATTGGAATTCATATAAACAAAAACATAATTCGAGCAGAAATAAGCATAAGAACTCTATATGCGATAGCAAGTAATTGAAAATAACCAAAGCATCCATCACTAGAGAGAATGTGGGAGCAAATAATAGTATAAAATACATTGGATATCATTTTGACAATAAAAATTACAAACATATAGATTAGGTTGACCCATGGAAATACACATATAAAATAAGACAGGGTAAAAAAGAGCACGAGGAATCAAATACAAATACATAACAATGTATGTGGAAATATACCAGGAAGATCAGAAATCCTTTCAATAGTCATATAGAAGAGGTAGTTTAATAACTATCTCCTTCAGGTCTTACTCTAATGAAGTTGCTTAAATTCATAATTAAAAAAAATGCATGCTTATAAAATAGTGTGCAGACAGGTGGTGCTACTTGGGATTTCAAAAAAAGTTATGTAAACATCAGCTATTTAGTTTGCTGGTCTGGAACTTTAGTCTGAAGGGAATGGTTAGCACACCAGTGTCCAGATCAACTCTCCTAATCTCCACCCTGGTCTTAGTGAAGAGGAAATCTGTCCACAAATAAAAAAACAGCCAGGCCAAGAGTCACACAAGCTCCATGTCCATGTCAGTATTGTGCATGGGTTTTATTTTCTTCTGTATTTGAATCGCAGATCAAATTTTAAATGTCCCAAACAATTTTCATGATGCTAATTTAAGTCATGATACTACTTCCTTAATGAGCTAAGGTACCCTTCTGCTAAGGAGCTCTAAATGGTTTATAAATATCATTATTATTATTATTATTTTGAGACAGAGTCTCACGTTGTCACCCTTGGTAGAGTGCCACGGCATCATAGCTCACAGTGGTATAAATATTATTTATCTTCACAAATTTTACTGGAAGGTAGTCTTCGGGCTTGTTGCAAATGTTGGTACTCAGACGGAGGAGGCAGATTGGGGATGATGGACTGGTGGGTGCCAGTGGGCAGAGAAGCTGTGTGGTTTTATTCAGATCAACAGATAATTGTGACATAACATTGAGTCTAAGACCCAGAACTAATCATAGAGGAGAGCTTGACAAGTGTGATCTCTGGACCATTTGCTTCAAATCATCAGCTACTTAAGAAAAATGCAGATTCCTGGACCCTATCCTGGTCTTGAAATAGTAGCTCTTGTGGCCTGGAAAGCTCCATTTTAAACTAGCGATTCTAGGTATTTTTATGTCCAATAAAGCATAAGATTCACTCGGAGTGCGAGACTGAGAGTGGTCAGTCCATTCATTCACTCCTCAGACGTTGACTGGAAGCACACCAACGCAGGGCTCTGTGCCAAGCAGTAGGGGTTAAAGTCCAAGATGCTGCTGCTGCTCCTGGGCAGCTTGGTCCAGTGGGTGGGTGGGAAAAAGGTAAATGCATAATTGAATAATTATAATACAACGTGATAAGGATTATAGTATAGCAATGTGTATAGTTTCTTGTGAGGAAATAGGAGAGTGTTACTAACTCAGCGTTGGGATGCTTAGGAAGCTTGGGGGATGAGGAGACTGGAGCAAGAGTTGAAAAAGAAAAATTCGTAGGAGAAGGTGAGATAGAGAAGAAGACAATGCAGTTTAAACATTGTTATTTTTTACCATTTCATGATATCTAGACATTAGGTTTCCTCATTTCTGCCTCAAATACTTTAACCACCATGATGCCCCATTGCTTTTCAGTTGATATGTGCAAAAGGACAAAGAAAAAGAGGAGTGAAAATTCAACCGACACGGTCCTGGGTTTTGCCATTTGCCAGCTGTTTGAGGTCAAGCACATTAGACTAGGCTGAGTCTCACATTCCATGTAAACTGGTGGGGCTGGGCTATGTGGTCCTGGGCACCTCTCCAGTTCTGACTGGCAAAGACACACAGAATCTCCACGTGGAACAATCAGCCCACGACTTACACCAGCAGCTGTGCTAGGAAAGCAAAGAGTCCCAGAGGCTGCTCCCTGGCTTTTCACCCTAAATGAAAATTCATTCATTATCTGCTGGTATCTCCAGCAGCCAAAATGATGGGAGAGATTTAAAACTTGATTCAAGGAAAAACTTTGTCTGTAAGTATTTAAAGAGGTTTGGGGGACTCTTGAGTTTTCCTGAATCTGACTGTCTTAAATAACAGTGAAAGGGGTGGGGTAAAGTAAAGCAAACATATAACTTACTCTCCCTAACTAACAACTGACGGTAAAACACTTAACAAATACCAAATGTAACGTACAAAGCTGGTAATAAATAGAGATATTGTGGATGGCACACATGTGAATGTACCCGTAGCATGCAGTATAATTACACCTTGCAAAATAGCCATTGTTTCAGGACTAGAAATGCTTTACACCAGGTAAACAGTGGAACAAAGTTAGCGCCTACTTGCCTCCAACTTCTAAGTTACAAGGTTAGGACAGTGTAGTATTTAAAAAAAAACACAATAACTAAGAAAATGCCGTGAAGGCTATGTTAACCAGTTTGATGAAAATATTTCAAATTGTATATAAAACCAGCACATTGTACCCCATGATGGCATTAATGTACACAGCTATGATTTAATAAAACAACAACAACAAGAAAAGAAAAATCAAGGTTTTAAAATTTGTTGTATGTAGAAAAACTGGCTTTGAATGACGTGACCATCAAAGGATTAGATCACTGTGTGGGATAAGGTCTGAAAACACAGGGCTCGCTCGAGGGAACAGTTCCTGGAGTTGACCACATGGAAAGAAACTAAGGTTTTCTTCTGAGATGTATTCTTGGATACTTTCAGTAAAGCCTACTTTTTTTTTTTTGCAGTTTTTCTCCAGGGCTGGGTTTGAACCCACCACCTCCGGCCCATGGGACCGGGACCGGCGCCCTACTCCTTTGAGCCACAGGAGCCGCCCCAGTAAAGCCTACTCTCTTAAATTTAAAAGGGTCCAAAATGAATATGTAGCCGATGTTATATACCTGTATACCTATATCTATCTATATATCCCTATCCACATATATATGTATATATCACCATACCTTCATATATATACGTGCATACATGTTTTCTGCCATAAAGTATGGAATGTTTTCCTCAGTTCTTCAGCCCATAGCCTCAAGTTTTTCCTATTTTCCATCTTTTCTTGTCAACAGTCATGCCTTAAAGGCACAACATCCAGTAAAGTTGATTCACCAGGTGGAAATCAGACTACAAAGAGAAGTCTGCCCCTGATCAGCAAGCTGGGGAACTTAAGCTGCTTCCTCATAGGGAGTCCCAAATCCCTTTCACTTGGAAAATTCCCCTGAAGACAAAAAATATTTACAAGATGACTTAAGTGTTCGAAGGTTCTAGCAGCAAGGGTAGAGAAGGATTCCTCAACGTCTTCAGTGTCTCTTTAAGACAGCTTCTCTCCCTAGTCCTCATATATCATCATGTAAGTTAGTTTCCTTCCTGACATACACAAAGAATTAAAACACACACCATGGGCGGCACCTGTGGTTCAAGGAGTAGGGCACCGGCCCCATATGCCAGAGGTGGCGGGTTCCAACCCAGCCCCAGCCAAAAACTGCAAAAAAAAAAAACCACATGCCACCTGATACACAAAAGTTGGGAGAACTAAATGATGTGCATATGTTTCAAATTTCTTACATTGGGAAATGGCAAAAATACTAATTAATATTAGAATTCTAATAAGTCAAACGTGTATCATTGCAATCACTATGGCAACAAGAAACATCTGGGAGATAACACAACCCACAGTAGGACTATACATTTAAATCCAAATATATTAGGGATAATATTAAATGTAAACAAATTAAATTCTCCAACTAAAAGATCATTTTTTACATTAAAAAATTATATGCTACATACAAGAAACACATTTTATTTTTAAACAAATGTATTAAGTATAACAGGCAATAATTTGCACATATTTGAAGTGTACAATGTGATAAGTTTTGACATTATGTGTAGACCCAAGAAACTACCACTGCAATCACAAATTGTCTTTTCTTAATTCTTAATTGTCTTTTCTTAATTCTTCCGCCTCCTCCACTTCTAATTTCCTTTCTGTCACTGTAGATCAGTTTGCATTTTCTAGAATTTTATATAAATGGAATTATACCATATATCTTTTCTTGTTTGACTTATTTATTTATGTATTTATTTTGAGACTGAGTCTCACTCTGTTGTCCTGGGATTGAGTGTTGTGGCATATCATAGCTCACAGCAATCTCAAACTCTTGGGTTCAAGCAATCCTCATGCCTCAGCTTCCCAAGTCCTTCCCAAGGACTACGGGCATCTGCCACAACACCTAGCTAATTTTTTCTATTTTAGTACAGACGGGGTCTCACTCTTTTTCAGGCTGGTCTTGAACTCCTGACCTCAAGCAATCCACCTGTCTTAGCCTCCTGGATTGCTAGGCTTATAGGCGTAAGCCACCACGCCTAGGCTGTTTGGCTTTTTTATTCAACAAAATTATTTTGAGAGCCATCTATATTTTCTGTGTATAGTTTCTTCCTTTCGTTATGGGAGAGTACTCCATTGCACGGATATACTATCTTTTGATGGATGGTTGAGTTATTTCCAGGTTGGTGCTCTCATAAATAAGGTTGTGATGAAGATTTGTGTTCAAATATTTATATGGATATATTTTTTCATTCCATTTGGGTAAATGCCCAGATAAACTATTTTACAAAGTGATTGTACATTTCCATAATCAGTACCAGTTCTTCCATATGTTCACCAACACTTGGTTTTATCAGTATTTTTAATTTTTGCCATTATAACAGATGTCCTGCATGTGGTGTTAATGCATTGTGTTTTTACTTTGCATTTCTCTAATGTTGTTGAGCAAGTTTTCATGAAGACACACGCTTTAAATATAAGGATACAAAAAGATTGAAAGTGGATTAATTTTAAAAGTGATGCAAAGCTAGAACAATGAAAGCTGGGGTAGCTACAGTAATACCAGGCAGAGGATTTTGAAGGCAAGATGACAGAGACATTTCTTAAAGAGAGGGACATTGCTTAAATGGGCAAAGGTCAATCCACCAGGAAGATATAACAATTCAAAATATGGGCTCGGCGCCTGTGGCTCAAGTGGCTAAGGCGCCAGCCACGTACACCTGAGCTAGAGGGTTCGAATCCAGCCCGGGCCCGCCGAACAACAGTGACGGCTGCAACCAAAAAAAAATGTCCGGGCGTTGTGGCGGGCACCTGTAGTCCCAGCTACTTGGGAGGTGGAGGCAGGAGACTCGCTTGAGCCCAGAAATTGGAGGTTGCTGTGAGCTGTGATGCCACGGCACTTTATCCAGGGTGACAGCTTGAGGCTCTGTCTCAAAAAAAACAATTCAAAATATGTATGGACCAAGTAATGGAGGCTGGAAATATAGAAAGCAAAACTTGCCAAACAAGAAAAGCACCAAATCCATAGCAACAGCAGAAGTTTTAAGCATGGTTCTTTCAGAAAGCGGTAGAATGTGTAGATTAAAAAAAAAAAAAAAAACCAGCGATAAACAGGATTTGAACATGATAAACAAACTTGACCAACTGATGTATATAGAAAACACTCTACCTAGCTGTAAAGTACACATTCTTTTTGTACACATTGAACATTTACCAAATCAACCCTAAAACAATATTCAACCAATTGCAAAGGTCAGAAATCATATAGAGCAGTTAGTCTGACACTACAGTTGAATTAAACTAGAAACCCACAAAACGGTCTAGCTCTTAAACTTTCCATACTTCTTTATTATTGCAAATGACATAATTTTAAAAATCATCTTTTTTTTGTTTATATACTTTGGCTAAATAAATGGAATTTTAAAAACTGGATAAAAACGTAAAACAAAATAGCAATAGAGAAAAACTATTTGTAATGTCTAGACATAGTTATAAGCTATTCCATTTTTATTTTGAGTAGCTAGTATATTTCACATTTTTAAATATAAAAAGTGTAACGACATTTTAAAATATCTCCCTCCTTCTCTTGTCTGCCAGGCACCCAGTTCCCCCCACAGACAACCTAGGTAATAGTTTCTTGTGTACCCTTCTGTACAATATACAGGATATAAGCAAGCGCACAGATACAGTCTTTCTCTCATTTTTTTTTTACATAAATGGTAATACAGTATCTATGTCATATTGTTTATCAATAGTTCACTCCTTTTTATTATGGGGGAATATTCCATTGTATGAGTATACCACAATCTGTTTATTCGCTTATTGCTAAGCTGCATTTTACTTTTTTCACTTAATAAATAAACAGATAAATATATAACAACATTCTTATTCTTTTTTTTAACAGTTGTATATGTATTCTCCTATATAGGTGGTCAATAATTTCTTAATTCAGCTCTTTTATAAATTTTTGTTGTTTCTAAATTTTTTGCCAGCACAACTAATGTTCAGAATACTGTACATAATAAGTTAAAGCAGGAGTAAATATATCGGTGGGATAAAGTCCTAGAATTGGAATTGCTGGGTGAAAGAATTTGTATATTTGTCCTTCACGGTATTTAACTAACACTCTAACCAGCAATACATGTGTAAGAGAGTGCATGGAATGGTTTCATCAAATGTAGAGGCGTAAACGAACTAAGGGGCTATGCTGCTTACTGTGATCTATGACTTTCATGAAGAATCAAGGATCTGTTTATCCAATAAGCAAAACCAAGGTCCCCAATGGGGGCTCTTTTCTTTGTAGGCTGCAAGTTGCCATTTAATAAAGGGGCAGCTGTAAAACTCAGGATTGTGCGGTTGTATTCCAGCAGGCTGAAAATTTGGTTTAGACATACCACGCCTGAGGTCCCCACAGGACTCCAAGTGGAGGTTGACTTGGCAGCTGAATAAATTGGTTTGGAGCAGAAATAAGAGGTCTAAATGCAAATGTAAATTTGGCCAGGCTTAAGAGTGGGGTTGCTTTTCCAGGAGAAGTGAGAGATCTACACCTCTCCGCCCACAGTTTCTCATTCATTTCCCTAGCAACCCGTATCTAGATTGCCAAAATAGCTGTATGTGGTGCCCACAACCATGTGCTTATAATCTGCTGTCTTGGAACAAAGCCACACAGCCTGGCTAAAGAACAGCTGAACCAATCTCACAGTCTAAGCCCAAATGGTCATTCATTTGTTTTGGCTTTGATTCCTCTTTGATGATCTAATCTCTGAGGAAAGTGCAGGTAACAAAAGCTCAAAGCAGATTTTCCTGAAAACAGTTCCTGAAATGCTGAACGATGTATGGAATGAAATTTTGCCAAATGCATAGAATAAAAATAGGTATACTTCTGGCCATTAAGAGCTTCCCAATTAATAAGATTGCAGAAAGTTGACTAGAAAACGATGCCACTATTTTACCAAATGCTTACGTTACTCTGGGTCCTGTGCTGAGCACTAGGTGAGAACATCACTGAATCCCCACGGCTTCGCCAGGAACAAAGTTTATCATCTTCATTCAACAAATGCAACACTCAGAGATGCAAATGTCTGGAGGATTTGAACCCAAGTCTTCTGACTCCAAAGACCATGGTTTTTTTTTTTATTAAATCAATTGTATTTCTATTTATTTATTTATTTTGTTGTTGTTGTTGTTACAGTTTGGCCGGGGCTGCGTTTGAACCTGCCACCCTCGGTATATGGGGCAGGCGCCCTAGTCACAGCCCTAGGGGTCACTCCAAGACCATGTTTTTAGTCACTGTGCTTATTATATAAGCTTTCAAACATGTATTTAAATGTAAGTACATTTTGTAAGAATAAATGGAGGAAAACCACAAGAAGGAAATGCTATTCACGGTTATGTTAGAGAGGTAGGATAATAGCGTTTTCTTTCTATTTTCTTTTCTTTTCCCAAAATGCTTGTGTTGTGGTTGCCATAATTTTGCCACACATGTGTGTGCACACATACATTTTTTACCTACTATGAGAACATCGTTAGGTCTTTTGAGAGCTCCTTTCATCATTACCATTTTGTTTCTAAGTCTTTTGGCGTTTCAACATGAAACATTGTTCTCAGCATACCTTGCGCCCTTGTGCCTACCTTCAGTTCTACCTGGATTCAATTCAACTCAACACACTTTGTTGGACTCTACTGATTAAAAACACCTCATTTCTTCACTCGGATTTGTGATTTGCCTAACTTATTTGTCCCACAATCGCCAGCTCCTTGCCCAATTTAGATCCCACATGCTATATATTCATGAAAGGGCCTACAATGGGGTTATTTGTTTTCAGATGTGCTGGCCAGGACAGTGAATTAGCAGCATGTTTGGGTGACTTAGTGAGGTCATTTCAGTAAGACCTGGAAAGCCTTCTGGCCTCTGCCATTCAAGGTGATTGTGGTTGTGAAGTATAAATGCTTTTACTATAAGGGAAAATGGGGCAGTCTTAACGCCCTCCATTTTTGTGAGTTTGCCTTGTTAAACTGTAGAACTTATTGAGGTGGCTGAGAGAGAAAGATTTTGTTTGACCTTGAACACAGCCTCAACCAATGGCACTCAACTAAGTTGAGGACCACAAGATAGTTGTTGGCGTATCTTCACGCACACTCTTTTTCAATGGTTCTCAAAATGCAGTCCGTGGATCAGCAAAATCAACATCTCCTGGCCTAGTCAGAAACGCAAATTAGCAGGCCTCACCCAGATCTACTGAATCCTAAACTCTTCTTTCTTTCTTTCTTTCTTGCTTCCTTCCTTCGTTCCTTCCTTCCTTTCTTATTGAGACAGAGTCTCACTTTGTGGCCCTCAGTAGAGTACCGTGGTGTCATAGCTCACAGCAACCTCCAACTCATTAGGCTTAAATGATTCTCCTGCCTCAGCCTTCCAAGTAGCTGGGATTACAGGCGCCTGCCAGAATGCCCGGCTTTATTTTAGTAGAGAGGGGGGGTCTCACTCTGGCTCTTGCTGGTCTCGAACCTGAGCTCAGGGCAATCCACCCGCCTCGGCCTCCCAGGGTACTAGGATTACAAGCGTGGGCCACCACGCCCGGCCAGCAATCCGTGTTTTATCAAGTCCTCCAGCTGACTCTGAGGCACACTCAAGTTTGGAAACCAGTGATCTATTGTTAGCAAATTCCACTGTCACCTCCCAGCCGTTCCTTGCTTACCCATTCTTCCTCAGTGACTTAGGACTTAGCCACATAATCTCCCTTCCTCAATCCACTAACCCTACCTTGATCTTAATTTGAAGATCAAGGCTCTAACAGACATTCATGTAATGTTACCTCTTCCCACTTAGCCAGATTTAACTAAGATATGCCATTTTGTACACATAGTTAATGCAACCCCGAATAACAACTTCCTTATTCCCTCCTTCCTGGTGCCAAACCATCTCCACCTTTTCTCAAAATGTATTCTAGTTTGGAAGATGGGAATAATGCTTCTTCAACCAAGGAAACCACACTGTTCCTAAATTATTAAGCTACTAAAGGTTAACTCTTATTTACTTCAGGAAAAAACTTTGAAGTGAAAGGGGAGATAGAGCCTGGAAGGGCGAATATTTTGGAGAAAGAGAACAAGGAAAGTTGCAGAATGAAGAGAATCTCTTAAAAAGAAAAGAAGGATGAAACGAGGCCAGATGTCTGACACTGATTTGTTCTTTCAACAAGTGTTTATGGAGGTCCCACCTGTTCTGCAGATACTGCTGTGAGGAAAGCAGACAAAAGTCTTCGCACTCGTGAAGTTTATCTTGTGATATGCCTAATGCCTGAGCTTCTGCCACTGTTCAGTTGCATGAAGCATTGACTTACCCAGTGATCTTTTCCAATTACGATGTTTTAAGACAGTATGTACCTGAGGCAAAAGAAACCTTTGGTGCCTTTAGAGGAGAGGAGAAGATGGCTGAAAAGAGGGAAAATTGTTTTAAAAAGGGAAAGGACCAAGATCGCACCCCACCTAACCAAACTTAGCTATTTATGCTGTAAAGGAGATCTCTCTCAGGCTTCTAAGTTTTATATCTTTATGGGTTCCAGGAATCACGCACATCCTGGAAAGTCAAATCTATCCTCATGACAGCTGTCCCTTGGGATAAGAAAAGAAAGCCAAAGGAGACAAGAACTGGGTGGCTGGATCACGTTCTGAACCTGTCCTGACCTAAGCACCAAGTCTTTCTCTTGTGGGTTTCTCCTCTGCACCCGCATGCTGATGCTTACTCTGCCTCAGCACTCAGCCTTTTCCAGAAGCCAGGCCCGGTCTTCTGCCAACGTTTTCCAGGAAGCCACCATGTCCTTCGTCATTTCTGCAAATGTTCTTTCCTGCTGGGCTCAGAAAGAGCCTTGTTCCTGTGTTCCATCCATGACGTGTCATAAAAGTCCAAATGCTGCATTCCTAATAAAATTTATACCTAGATACAAAAGTTCCTCTACTCGCCCCTTTTACAACTGTTGGTCATGTTATTGTCATTGCAGAAGTAAAAATCCCTGAAATCACTTCCTAATCAGTGAAAGCACATTCTGTACATAAACAGTCATTCGAGATGGCTATTTTGGGTGTCTGTTTTGGTGAAATTATGAGGCCTAAGTTATGGACCAAGAAGGTATTTTAAGTCTAAGAAAGTGCCAATAAAAATCATCAATCCTAATTTTGGGAGGAAGAGGTGTCTTATACAGTATTTTTCATTATGGGCAATATTAGAATAACACTGTATTTACTGTATAAAAGTACAGGAAAATTTACATCAATGAGTAGAAGTTAGTCTTAATACTGAGAAATGATAAGAGATTAGAGAATGAATGTCTCTTTTTAAAGGAGACATATGGGAAATGTAAAGATTATAGATAAAGAAACGTATTTCTTTCTACATTATTTGCATTATTTGACAATTTCTTTCTTATTAACTATCTTAAAATCAAAACAGTCAAAAGAGTCTCAGAATCATTATAAGGATGACCTAAAGATATTCTGTTTAGATTCCTAGAAAATGATTTTTTTTTTTGCAGTTTTTGGCCGGGGCTGGGTTTGAACCTGCCACCTCCGGCATATGGGGCTGGCGCCCTACTCACTGAGCCACAGGTGCCACCCCCTAGAAAATGATTTGTGATATTTATAAGTAGGCATACATACGGCAATCAGTCCTCTCATTTATTGAGACAGAATTCTTATTTTTATTTTTTGGGGAATTTAAATACAAAACCCCTGGATAGTCAAGCTAATATTTCCTTAATAATGGAAATTATCCATAATTATGGATAATTCTTATTATGGACTCCAGAGCAGAGACTGCAAAGGGAACACCTCCTGTGCAGTCTCTGCTCTGCAGTCCATAGTAAGAATCATCTAGAGAGCTAGTCGACAATGCAGATCACCTGTAGAGATTCTCATTCACTCCTGTGAGCATAACAGAATCTGTGTTTTAACAACCCCAGCGGTTCAAGTGCAGTTCACCTAAGCAAACTTTGAGAACAAGCCAGGACTGCCTTGTGAACTCAAAGCCAACAGAAAACCTGATTGAGAAACCTACAGCGCTATTAAACCAACCTCAAAATCCCAGCCCATAATGCACACCCGGTGCTCACTCAAACAGAAGCAGGAGGGGAATGTGAGTCAATGTGGTTCTGTCTGTAATTTCTCACTTCCCCCTGCAGGGAAATGATTTACCCATAATGCAGTAAGGTCAAGATTCCTAGGATACCCTAAGCAAATGTTTTCCTCCTTACCACTATGTAAACAAGTTTTTCAAGGCACTTTAGATTAGAAAAGTTAAGAATGAGGAAAGAGAAAGTAGGAAAGAAGGAAGAGAAGATTTTTTTTTTTTAACAGAAAAAATAAAAGAAAGCTGCTCATCCAGGTAAGTAGGATGAACTGGGCTGTAAATGCTAATTATAGGGTCTGCTTCAGGAGGCAGGTTCCCAGCTAAGCAGACACACGGGCCAGTAACCAAATAGTAAGAGTTGGGAATTATTCATTTTGTGGCCTAGTAGTCTCTGCAGGGTATAGGAGGGTTTAGAAAGATGGTCTTTTTCAGAAATCTTAATCCATGACAAACTGTGGAATGGAATTGCATCTCAGTGAGATCTTGCTGACCAAATTCTCCTTTAGCCACCCATGTGTCTACCGAGAGTTTGGAAAACCTGCCTGGCTCTGCCTATTACATTAAGAATGTGCCTTCGATCCTATAATTCCTCTACTAGGTATGTATCCAGAAGACCAAAAATCACATTATAACAAAGATATCTCTACCAGAATGTTTATTGCAGCAAAATTCATAATTGCTAAGTCATGGAAGAAGCCCAAGTGCCCATCGACCCATGAATGGATTAATAAATTGTGGTATATGTACACCATGGAATATTATGCAGCCTTAAAGAAAGATGGAGTCTTTACCTCTTTCATGTTTACATGGATGGAGCTGGAACATATTCTTCTTAGGAAAGTATCTCAAGAATGGAAAAAAAAGTATCTAATGTACTCAACCCTACTATGAAACTAATTTATAGCTTTCATATGAAGGCTATAACCCAATTATAGCACAAGAATATGGGGAAAGGGGCAAAGGAGGAAAGGGGAGAGGATGGAGGGTAATTGGTGGGACCACACCTACAGTGCATCTTAGAAGGGTACAGGTGAAACTTACTGAATGCAGAACATAAAGGTCTTCATACAATAACTAAGAAAATGCCATGAGTGCTATGTTAACCAGTTTGATGAAAATATTTCAGATTGTATA
>CAUYRH010103372.1:0-10930 GCA_963574655.1 Perodicticus potto | reverse complement strand
GGGCCCGCCAAACAACAATGACGGCTGCAACCAAAAAATGGCCGGGCATTGTGGCGGGCGCCTGTAGTCCCAGCTACTTGGGAGGTGGAGGCAGGAGACTCGCTTGAGCCCAGGAATTGGAGGTTGCTGTGAGCTGTGATGCAACAGCACTCTATCCAGGGTGACAGCTTCAGGCTCTGTCTCAAAAAAAAAAAAAGAGTAAAATATCTTTTTATATTTGATTAATGTTGCTACTGCCCAAAGTATTACTAATGGGATTTGAAATTGATACACTTATCATTTTTATGATTTTTAAGAAAAATAAGAAAAGAGCAAATTGGGAAGAAAAATATAAGCATTGCTTTTTTTGGCAACTTGTTAACTGAGGACTTTAAACAGTTTTCACTTTTATTTTTAAAATTTTTTTTAAATTTTCACTTTTAATGGAGGCATATACGGACAAATAAACAAGCCAAACAAAGAAGAAGATGAAAAGTCAGGAAAGATAGATTATTTGTTAAGGGACACTGGAATTTCATCAATCACAGCCTCGATTTCTTTTCTGAGGGGCAGAGATACAGCCATTTTGAAATATAAAATATTTTATTTATGTTGCTGCATTTACTTGCATTGGTGATAGCTGGTATAATTTTTTTTTTTTTTTTTTGGCAGTTTTGGCCAGGGCCAGGCTTGAACCCTCTACCCTCGGTATATGGGGCCAGTGTCCTACACCTTGAGCCACAAGCACCGCCCACTGGTACAATTTTTAATATAAAAAGTTCAGCTTCAAATTCACATGTCTCTATGGCTGGACAGGCAGCCCCAGTTTGCTTGGCTATATGTGTTACAACTGCCTATGAATTTTTTTGTGGTCACTTTCTGGATAGTTGGGTTACTGCATTTAGAATTACCTTTCCAAATTGTAAATCTCACTACAGATTAAAATTTACAGAACTCTAAGCAAGCTCCCTTCCTTAAAACTCTTTAGGAACTTTTCTTTGCCTACAAGATCAAATAGAAATGCTGTAACTAGTGAACAAGTGTCTCATCTCGTGGTGTCTTGCTAACTCTCCAGTGTTACATTCACTCCCTCCATACTTCCACTGTTACTTCAGCTACAGCAAATTGTTTGTTGTCCTCAAATGGGCCATGCTGTCTCAGTTCTAAGTGCTGTACACATGCTGTTTGGTCTGTCTGCCATGTCCTTTCTTCCAGGGTTTCAGCCACTTTACATCCTTCACATCTCCACTCACCTATCAATCCTTCTTTTCAGCTCTCAGGCCTTCGTACCCCAACAGAAAACTGCTATGTCCTCAGTCAGTTAAGCCTCCTGAAATCTTGCTTGGCTTCTATATTAGTATTTTTCTGTTCTATTGTAATTGTTTACCTGCTTTTGCTACTTTTTCAGTGGGCCTTGAGCACTGGCTTATGTTTTATTGAATAAAAAAGTACATGAGTGGCTGGGCGTGGTAACTCATGCCTGTAATCCTAGCAATCTAGGAGGCTGAGGTGGGAGGACTGATTGAGCTCAGGAGTTCAAGATGAGCCTGAGCTAGGGTGAAACCCCATCTCTACTAAATAGAAAAGTTAGCCAGTCACAGAGGTTTGTGCCACTTCTAAATGCTCCCCAGTTACTCAGGAGGCTGAGGCGAGAGGATCCCTTGAGCCCAGAAGTTTGACGTTGCCATGAGTTATGATGACATCATGGCACTCTAGCCTGGGTGACAGAGCAAGACTCACAAACTTGCTATACTTTGCAAACTTTTTTAACATGCCTGTAATCATACATGTTAAAAAAGTGGGTATGAAACCCTTTGTAGTCTATCAGATTTGATATTTGTATATTTATCTGTTTTATATCCAAGTGTTCAGCATGCAAATCAGGCCAGTACATCCACTTTAGAGTGAGATTTTGAAGTGAGTTAACAACTGTATATTTTTCATGATTAAGCCTATAAAAATTTCAAAGACTATGAACATCACTGCAAATTTAAAGATCACTCTCTGACATGAGAAAGCCAGTCACCTATATTGTGACACTAAATATATGAAAATGAAAAGAAAGCTTTGAGTAAGAAATGATGCAGGATTGCCTATGAACGAATAAGCTTGGTGCTGTAGGAGTTACAACTAAGTGTACTAAGAGTGGGAAGGCCATACAGAAAATCCCGGTTTATAAACTGGGTCTTATATATGAAAGGTTATCACCTGCTAATTGAGAAGCTGTGTACAGAGGCTCAGGTAAAGACTGTTATACTCTTTTACATTAAATTTGATATAATGTGAATACAGCTTGTTCTTTGAAATCTTCTCATTCGTTGATTTCTATAGCATGGACTTCATGATAAAATCCATTTGATCTTCTAAGTTTGGCTCAAATGCTACTAAAGACACCCATGGAAGTATTCCTTTCTCTAATCTCTCTTTCTTTCTCAATTTCCAAGAGTTCAGAATCAGGTTCAAAATTATGAGACAGGGCGGTGCCTGTGGCTCAGTGAGTAGGGCGCCGGCCTCATATACTGAAGGTGGTGGGTTCAAACCCAGCCTTGGCCGAACTTCAAAAAAATAAATAAATAAATAAAATAAAATAAAATAAAAAAAATTGTGAGACAGAATTACTTTTTCCTGACCCCAACAATCTATGCTACATAGATGTTTATTTATATATTTCTAAACTCTACATCATAAAGAGCTCAGGTTTCTTTTATTTTTCTACTCCTTCCTGGCTTCTATTTTAGGTTATTTTATCACCTAAGGTGGGTTGCTGGAGCTTTAACCACCTTGTTCACGTTTCCACCAGTGGAAATAGGAAGGCAAGAGGGACAAATGAGATGTGTGCCTATAAAGAGCTTTCCAAGAAATTCTGCTCAACAAACTTGGCTTTCATTTCATTAACCAAAACATCACATGGCCACATGAGCTGTAAGTAAACTTGGTGACAAAACCATAATTAACTATAATGATGGCTGAGAACTTTGCAGGCCAGAATAAAACTGAGGTTGGGATTCAGAGGAAGGGAAGCATGGATAGTGTGTGGGTAGCTCTTAGTTTTTAACACAAGCACATCCTTTGTACATTTCTTGGGACATTTATCATTATCTTCTTTTCTTGCCAATTCTTTGTAACAATGTGTTTTTTCCCTCACCAGACCCTTACTTCCTTGATAGAATGGCCTTAGTCCACAAATGGTTAAGAGTATTTCTTAAGTCTTTGAGGACAGAGCATGCGTGTTATGGGATATTGGGAAATACACGGTAGATTAAGGCCAGACTGATTATAAAATTAAAAAATAAATAAATATATTATTTTAAAAATTATAAACATGTACTTCAATTTCTATGAAAATATAACTATTTAGAAATGATCCCTCAGTTTACTTTGAAATCTCTATGTTAATGTAGTGACAATTAGTGGTTTCATTTTTTTCCCCAAAAGAGTTAAGTGGATATGACATTCAACTACCCAAAGTTAATGTAGAAAATAAGGAAAATTTAGCTGATAGAGAGTCTGGTTGTGAGAAGGCCTACACAAATTAGTGGCCCTTCCACACAAGCCAGTTCCTTCAGAAGGATTCAAAGGAGGCAGTGTGTGGTGGCTCACGTATATAATCCCGGCATTCTGAGAGGCCAAAGCAGGTGGATTGCTTGAGCTCAGGAATTCAAGACCAGCCTGAGTAAGAATGAGACCTCATTTCTGCTAATAATAGAAAAACTAGCTGGAGATTGTGGTGGGTGCCTGTAGTTCCAGCTACTCCGGAGGCTGAGGTAAGAGGATCTCTTGAGCCCCCAAAAGTTTGAGGTTGCTTTGAGCTACTACACCATGGCTAGCACTCTGCCCAGCCTGACAGAGTGAGACAATCTCAAAATAAATAAATAAATAAATACATAAATAAATAAAAAAGAAAGGTTAAATGGAGAACAATACATTTTATATTTCATACAAAATAGCAGCTTGATAGACATCTGCCTTGAGGCTTTTTTTTTCTTCATTAAATGGGTCTTTTTCTGGTAGTTCGTTTCTTAATGTAAGAGTGCTTACATTAAAAAGTTTTTCAAAAGCTTTTTGATGAGTCCTTTATCCATTGTACATAACGTAGTACTCTAGTTTCTTTTATCAAGAGTCTCTAAGTTTTCAAATTTCTAGGCCTTAGGAGTAAAACGTTTTCAGATCCTCTTAATATATTAATACTCAATCATTTCTGAATTTATTTTGTATGTTATAAAACCATATGAATGTAGAAATTAAACAAACAATGATATATAATTAAAATTTTACTGCTTGCTTCTTACCCTGCAATGGATCATCTTACCTAACTTATATGTTACCATCCACAGAGTAAACCTTATCAACCTTCCTTGAGGTTTTTCCCTGTCTACTCAGAAATTTGGGAGGACCATTGAGGGTAAGCAGTGGTTTTCAAACTTTTTGGACTTAGGACCCCTTTGAACTTTAAAAATAATCAAGGACTTCCAAAGGTTTTTTTTTTTTTTTTATGTAGCATTTACCATTAACATATTAAACACATAGCATTTAACTATTTAACAATATTAGCAATTAACACTGATAAGTTTAAAGCATATTTGCATATTAATTCATTCAAAAATAGAATAATAAACTAGGTATTGAAATAAGTAGTATCTTTAGGAAAGTAACTTAAAACTAAAAAAGAGTGGCTCGGCGCCTGTGGCTCAATGGGCTAAGGCGCCAGCCACGTACACCTGGGCTGGCAGGTTTGAGTCCAGCCCAGGCCCGCCAAACAACAATCATGGCTACAACCAAAAATGGCCGGGTGTTGTGGCGGGTGCCTGCGGTCCCAGTTGCTTGGGAGGCAGAGGCAGGAGACTCGCTTGAGCCCAGGAATTGGAGGTTGCTGTGAGCTGTGATGCCACAGCACTCTATCCAGGGTGACAGCTTGAGGCTCTGTCTCAAAAAAAAACTAAAAAAGAGTAATAAACAGTGAGTTAATAATGTCACTTAAAATTTAAAAAGATTAATTAATTAAAAAAGATTAGTGAGAAGAGTGACATTTTTTACGTTTTGTTGTTACTACATCATGTGCCAAAACTGAAAAACCAGATTCACGTATGTGCTTCTGAACTGGGTCTGTTGGTATATTTTGTTTAGGTTGAGGAACATGAAGAAAATCATGTCTCCCATAAATATGTTATTGAAAAGAGAAAAACTGATGGATCCCCCAAAAGAATATTAGGGACTCTCATGGTTCGACATACTGAGAATTTCTGAGATAAGGTAATATTTAGCTGCAAAGTGTTAAAAACCAATCAAGGAAGCCAGTTATATTAAAAGAATGGCTTTCATTGTAAAAGGAAACACAAAATTTGTCTAAATAAACACAATACTATTTGTTTGGAAGATTCAGCTTGACCAGTTTTAGAGCATGATTTATTATACAGCCACCTCTTTGCCTCTATTTAAAATGAGAATTCATAATTCAAGTCCTGCTGCACAGTTTTGAGAAAGAAGAGAGTTCTATCAGATGTTATTCATAAAAATCTGTTAAACACCTATTGCCTGCTTAATTTTTGGAAAAGAAGCTGTCTTTATTTGAAAGCCATTTCATAATTAAAAGAGATAACGAATATGAAGTTTATTAACCTTCCTTTTTCCCACATCTTTCTAACAGCCGCTCCATGAGAAAGGTCCTTCAGAAAGAAAAATAACATTCTGAGGAAAAGTTTTTCCTATTAATAAAAGTATATGTAAATATAGACACACGTATCCACACCCTGAAAATGTCTTAGGAAAAAATAAATGTTCTGTTTAACTGACTGGATAGTCTGTTGAAGGAAGATATTCGTGCTTGGGCCTGTTTTCACATTTATTTTTGATTCCAGTTGACGGAGGCCCAGTGTGGTATAAACAGAGCCTGGAAGTGCCATTGATCTTTTGAAATCCTTCCCGGGCTCTACTTGGGTGCTGATGGTACCTTCCCAATTCTCTGGCTGGGCCCACCATCATTTTCAGGGGACACGTGCTTTGCTCAGATACGTCAGATTATATTCCATGCAGTAGGGATGAGAGAGGGTAGGGCTATTTCTTTCCCTTCTTTAATTGGATCCTGTTTCTCTTTATGAAGTCACAATAATGCCATTCCTAGCTTATTAGTTTGGTATTATCATGATTGAAAACTACCACAAATTTAGTGATTTAAACAAATTTACAACCTCTGGCTCAGTGGGTGGGGCACTGGCCCCATATACTGAGGGTGCCGGGTTCAAACCCTGCCCCCGCCAACTGTAACAAAAAACTAGCCAGCTGTTGTGGCGGGCGCCTGTAGTCCCAGCTACTTGGGAGGCTGAGGCAAGAGAATCGCCTAAGCCCAGGAGTTGGAGGTTGCTGTGAGCTGTGACACCACGGCACTCTACCGAGGGTGACAAAGTGAGACTCTGTCTCAAAAAAAATAAAAAATATTTCACAGTTCTGTAGCTCAGAAGTCTGGTAAAGGTTTGACTGGGTTAAAATCAAGTTGTCAGTTCTGCTTCCCTTTATGGAGAATCTAAGGGAGAATCAATTTCCTTACATCATTCTGCTTTCAAAAGCCACCTGCGTTCCCTTTCTTCTACCCTGTTCCTCTACCTTTAAAAACACAATGTAGCATCTCTGAGATTTCTGCCATCCTATCTCCTTCTGACCTCAGCTGGGGAAAAGTTTCTGTTTTTAAGGACTCATGTACAGTTATGGACACATCGCAATGTTTAGGTCAATGATAGACCACGTGTATGATGGTGGTCCCATGAGAACATAATGACATGGTTTACTGTATCTTTTCTATGTTTAGATGTATTTAAATACACAAATACTATTGTGTTAAAATTGCGCGCAGTACTCCGTAAAGTATGCTGTTCAGATTTGTAATGTAGGAGCAATAGGCTTCATGAGCCAGCCTACGTGTGCAGTAAGCTATACCATTTGGGTTTGTTTCAACACACTCTATGATGTTTGTACAGCAACAAATTCACTTAATGATGCATTTCTCAGAATGCATCCCTATCACTGAGCAACGTGTGACTGTAATTACACTGGGTCCACCCAAGTAATTCAGGATAATGTCTACATTTCAACGTCGCTATCCGTAATCCTATCCTTAATCACATCTGCAAAGTCTCTTTCATCATGTAAGATAGCATTTCCACATATTCCAGGGACTAGGCCATAAACGTCTTTGGAGGCTATTATTCTGCCTTAACATATCTGAATTAAATACATTTCATTGCCTTTAATTTTTATTAATCTTCATTTTTCAATTGTCAAAGTAAAGATGGCAGATGAAAAGAGAAAAGGAAATATACGAAAACTAATGTTATCAATCACAAACTAGGAAACACCTGTTTAAAATTCCTTTATCTCACGTATATGTAGGCTAAACAATAGAATTCCATTATTGTGTTTATTATATAATCAATTTCAGTTATATAATCAATAATATAACTGAAGATTATACAAGTTTATAAGATTTATCATATAATCAATTTAAGAAATACAAATGTCTTCACTTCTCAGTCAGCGCATGTATCATTTGGTCCACTGGTTGCCATGGAGACTGCTCATTTTAAGTAAATATTAGATAGCATCGGGATGTGCATAAGATGTGATATGCATGGGCATGCATTTTGATGGGGATTTTTTATTCCTTAAAAAGGTGCTATTTTCTTTTATCTTTTAAAAAATCTGAACTTTCACCTCATTATCTTTGCTTTACTTAACTTTTGGAATGTTAGAATGACAATATACGTTTTAAGTACACATTAAAGTGACACCAAGAAAAGGAAAAAAAAAAACATTTCCTGCTTTTATTCAAACTGTTGAAATCGATATAAATAGAAACAGCCGGGTGGTGCCTGTGGCTCAGCGAGTAGGGCCCCGGCCCCATATACCGAGGGTGGCAGGTTCAAACCCGGCCCCAGCCGAACTGCATCAAAATTCAGCTGGGCGTTGTGGTGGGTGCCTGTAATCCCAGCTACCTGGGAGGCTGAGGCAAGAGAATCGCTCAAGCCTAAGAGGTGGAGGTTGCTGTGAGCTGTGACTCCACAGCACTCTACAGAGGGCGAGAGAGTGAGACTCTGTCTCTACAAAAAAAAAAAAAAAGAAACAGCCAGCCTTAGACAAATTTTTGATAGGTTAAGTTAAGTGAATTAACATTATTAAGGGCTGTGTTAAAACTAAAAACAATATTTTTTAAACATTGCTTGCTGAATTGAATGCATATAAGCTTTATATGTGTTAACCATTCTAAAAATTTCAACGTTGACTTGCTGGATCTATCAAGGGTAAGTCATGTCTAAATTATAAAACAATCATTTTATGGGTATTTTATCATAATTTATAATTAATGATGATATCTCCTGGTCATTCCCATATACCTTGACGAATGTAGGTACGAATAGGTTACCTAGATTCTTCCAGTAGGGTTTTAATTATATATAAAAAAGAAGTTAAATTATTAGAAAGATAATTCACTCATATCTTTGAAGAAGGAGAGTTTAGAGCTGAACCTCAGACAGCAGGACTGCCAGACTTAAATGTTACAGGCCTGAATGATATGGCTTTTCTCCTTATGTTAGCTCAGATATCTCAAACTGGAGACTGGTTTCCTCTGTGTTAAGATACATGGTACAAAGGCATTCCTAAATCTTACTACTTCTAACACCCATCTATAACGAAGGCCTGATCCATATCTTCTAGTCCTAATGCAAAATTATCTCAGGAAAAGACTCTCTTTCGCTCTGCTTAGGGCATGTTTTTTACTACATAACAACATGCCAGGGTAAAATAAGTTCAGGGAAAAGCTACTGAGGAAAGTAGGTTTAGGAAGAAGTGATTGAGACGTTTTGTACCTGTTGCTTTTGGAGATCATCCAACTGATGATGTTGGTAGTTAGAGGGTAAAAGATGAATAGATAACTCTAAAAAGAGACACCTATGAAAGCAGTGATGATTGAGTACATGGGAAGAGCTCAGATAATGTGGAAAAATTATAATAGACAAGATTGCTTCTGAATTAATAAGGAAGTCAGATTAATAAGGAAGCTTTTAGCTGGAATGCTCTTCCCAAATAAGTCTGCATAATCGTGACGTATACACTAAAAAGTACATAAAACATAAATGATATAAAGGAAGATGTGAGCTAGAAGAAACCTGCACACTGTGCCCTCACAGAGAGGATTAAGGGTGGCAAGTGGAGACCCAGCGTCAGATCAGGCATCTAAGAGGGAACATTGTGAGTCAAAAGGGAGGTGGCAGGAGGTACTCAAAGTAAAATAGAAGAAACACAGCCGACCTCCACTGCAGCTCTGAGGCAGTCAGAGAAGATGGCCACACATGTGGGGAAGGCACAGAGAAAGAATTTTGTAGCTCGAAGCTCTTCCCCATGATCATTGCTATCTGAGCTACCGGCGGGATCTTCCATGGCAGAGGCCACAGGACCAACGCAGGAGCTATTTTGAAACTATGCAGAGAGCCAGCCCAGCAGTGACCCACTGGCTGGAGAACCCTGGGCCCTGCAACCAGAGTCATTTTAAAATCTTGGATCCAGAATACTGCTTCTAACCAAGGGTCATATCCATTGCTGCTGTCCCCCTATCACCCCTGCCAGTCCAGGAGGAGAGAGTGGGGAGGCTGGGCACACTTTTGCTGACCAGGAGCTGTACACCCGCACTGCTGCTGGAGGACCTGGACAGGACAACAATCTGTGGTTGTGGGCAAGGGTAGGTCTGCCCACACTGGCACCCAGCCAACAGGCACTGCTGCCTGAAGATCCTAATGAGGTCGCTCTTGAGCCAGCACAGGCTGCTAATCCTTACTGCTGTCGGGTATGGGTGGGGCTGTACCTAAACTACCAAGGCCAACAAATGCCACTGTCCACAGATCTAACATACCTCTCAAGACAGCAAGAGGTGATAGTCACTGCAACCTGTGACAGAGAGCAGAGCTGCACTTAATCTGTAATCAGTGGATCTGAGCTGGGCTCTTCTCAAGCAGGTGGTTAATCACTGCAGCTGAGACTTGCCAGCAAGACTACACTTGAGCCACGTAGGTCAAAAAACACCACCATACACAGATCTGAATGAGGTAGCTCCCAAGCCAGTATGGGTGACAAAGGCTGCTTTGCAGTGATTTGAGTGGAATAACTCTAGAGCTGGCTCACGCTGGCAACCACTACTGCTGATGGAGCTAGGCAGGGCATTCACTCTTCAACACACAGACCACAGGGTAATGGTGAGGAAGGAGACGCAGGAGAGCTGTAAGGTTTAATATGCAGGCACAGCTTCCCATCTTGCTCTAAATCAGTCTTCTAGAATAGGACACAAGTGTGCAATCCAGGGGCTTCTCTCTCTTTTTAGATATACAATCATATCATCTGCGAAGAGTGAAAGTTTGATCTCTTCTGACCCTATGTGGATACCCTTGATCACCTTTTCTTCCCTAATTGCAATGGCTAAAACTTCCATGACATGTTGAAGAGCAATGGAGACAATGGGCAACCTTGTCTGGTTCCTGATCTGAGTGGAAAATATTTCAATTCAACTCCATTCAATGTGATATTGGCCGTGGGTTTGCTATAGATGGTTTCTATCAGTTTAAGAAGTGTCCCTTCTATACCATTTTTTAAAGTGTTCTGATCATGAAGCAATGCTCCTTATTATCGAAAGCTTTTTCTATATCAATTGAGAGAATCATATGGTCTTTGTTTTATAATATGTTTATGTGCTGAATTATATTGATAGATTTATGTATATTGAACCAGCCTTGAAACCCTGGGATAAGACCCATTTGGTCATGGTGTATAATTTGTTTGATGTGTTGCTGGATTCTGCTTGCTAGGATCTTGTTGAATCTTTTCCTGGTTTAGGGATCAAGGTGATATTCGCTTCATAGAATGTGTTGGGTAGTATTCCATCTTTTTCTATATTTTGGAAAAGGTTGAGTAATAT
>CAUYRH010103361.1:0-20457 GCA_963574655.1 Perodicticus potto | reverse complement strand
CCTGGAGAGCTGGCTTAGTTATAGCAAATTTCTTCAGCATGTGGATGTTGTTGAAGTATTTAATTTCTCAATCGTAAATGAAACTCAGTTTAGCTGGATACGGGATCCTGGGTTGAAAGTTCTTTTGTTTTAGGAGGTTAAAAGTCAATGACCATTCTCTTCTAGCTTGAAAGATTTGATCAGAGAGATCTGCAGTTATTCTAATATTCTTCCCCTTGTAGGTAATGGATTTCTTACATCTGACTGCTTTCAGAATTCTCTCCATTGTATTAACTTTAGTGAAGTTAATTATGATGTGCCTGGGGGATGTCTTATTCGGATTGAGTTGTGCTGGGGTTCTGAAAATGTCTACTATCTGAATTTCAGAATCTCTTGGCATGTCTGGAAAGTTCTCTTTCCTAATCTCAGGAAGAAGAGACTCTGTGCCTTGTGACGCCATTTCATTGTCTTCAGGTATCCCTGTAAGGCGAATATTAGTTTTCTTCGAGTTATCCCAGAGCTGTCTGACAGAATGATCTGTTTTTGCCTTCCATTTCTCTACTTCTTTGGAAGTTTGGGAGCGTTCGAAAGCTTTGTCTTCCATGTCAGAAATCCGTTCTTCTGCTTGCTCCATTCTGTTACTGGGGGATTCTACTGTATTTTTCAGATCTTTGAGGGCTGCAACTTCTTGTCTCAATGTGTCAAGATCTTTGTTCATTTTGTCTTTGAATTCATTGAATTCTTGAGACATATTTTGGGTCATCTTTTGGATTACTGCCTGAAATTCTAATTCCATCTTTTCCTCCATTCCACTGATCTTATTTGCTATCCAGAATCTGAATTCGATTTCTGACATCTCAGCCATTTGTTTATGCAAGGGATCTTGTGCTGTATCTACCTTGTCATTCCTTTGGGGAGTTGATCTACTCTGATTATTCATATTGCCAGAGTTTTTCTGTTGATTCCACCTCATAATTATTTTTCACTGTTGCCTGTGACTGTCCTCAGAGTCGAGGAGGTTTCTCTTCCAAATCAGATCACTCTTTTGTTGCTGGATCTTTGTAGGGAGTGACTCTGTGTAGCTCCTCTGGGACTGCCCCACCCAGGGAGTTCTGGCTGCAGGAGCAGCTCCGGAGTGTGGCACATCCATATCAAGCAACAGGGCATGGAATGGGGCCCCGGTGACCTTTGCAAAGGTAGCCCGTTCCTCTAGCAGTCTCTGGCTGGGAGGAGGGCTCCCAGGGGAGGGTGGCGGGCCTGGGGCACAGATCAGAGCCAGGCAGGGTCACAGCAAGCAGCAGGCCAAGGCTGGGAGGAGCACAGATCAGCACCGCATGGGAGTCTCAGAGGACTTCCTGGCCTCTGCTGGCGGTGGCCCAGGGCCTGGCAAAGTGCCAATCAGGCCATGCAGGATTTTTGGTGGAGTGGAGTTCCTGGCCAGTGTGGGCATAGGGCCTGGGGCACGGATCAGAGCCGGGTGGGTTGGGCCAAGGCTGGGTGTCCCAGGAGCGAGTGCCAGTGGACTTCCTGGCCACTGCTGGTGGTGGGCCAAGGCCCAGCAGGGTGCCAATCAGGGCCACGTGAGGGTCCCAGTGGAGTGGAGTTCCTGGTTGCTGTGGTCGGTGGGCCTGGGCCACAGATCAGAGCCAGGTGGGGATCCCAGCGGGCAGTAGGCCGAGGCCAGTTAGGGCACAGATCGGCACCATGCGTGAGTCCTGCCTGCTGCTGGCAGTGGGCTAAGGCCCAGCAGAGTGCAAATCACAGCGCACGGGAGTCCCAGTGGAGTTCCTGGCTGCTGTGGGCAGCTGGCTGAGGCCCGGTGTGGCACAGATTGGAGCCTCAGCGTCCCTGGCCTGGGGACTGGCAGGGGCTCAGTGGGGCCCCGGAGTCTCTTACCTGGTGGGCTGCCTTGTCCGGCAGATAGGGAGGGTGGGTGCTGCTCAAGTCCTCCTCCCTCCGTTTCAGCAGAGGTCTGGCTTCTGGTGCGTCAGCTAAAGGGGGAAGGGAGTCCTGGAAGTTCAGAATGGTGGAAAATTTAGTTCAGTTTTTCTGCCTGAAGCTTGGTTTCTGGAAGTCACAGCTTGCCTCAGGGTGACCTGCAGTTATCACTTCTCTCTCTCTTGGCTGGGCTCCCAGTCTGTAGCTCAATTGGGCAGTTTCTAGAGGTTATCTTTCCTTTTGGACAGGAGCCTCTGTCGGAAGCTGCTTCCAGTCGGCCATCTTGCCCCTCCCCCTCTGCAGAACTTCTTATGAAATCTTTGTATATGCAGGCACTCACCAAGCAATGGAATTCTCTCTTTTTCTCTCCTATGACTAAAATGGGCCCAACTAAGGTGGAAAATATTTGCCTTTGGTCCTTATAGGTATATTGAGAATTAGGAGATAATGGAAACGTTAAATACAAGCCCTGTTGACCTATCTTAGATTTCAAATGTGAAATATAGAATCTACAGTATCTATGATAATGTGAACTGCATAAAGCATATTAATGAATATTAATTAAGGTTAAACTACATCATAGTTATGAGAGAAGTGTGAAAAGCAAGCTATAACTTTCACCCTCCATTCTCAGTCTCAGATCATGAATTTAGAGGGAAGCCATTCTTAAAGAAGAAAATGGGTAGGGAAGCAGGACTCCATGTAATGAAATGCTTCTATTTTCAGTTGGATGGATAATTAAAAAGCAGGGACAATGATGGATATTGGTCATGTGATGATCAGGATGGGGAAACACGTGCCTTAGCATGCTGTAAGAAACAGAGTTCTTTGTTAAGTGAAAGATAAGAACTGGTAACCAAAATATAACTTTAACATTAGAACAATACTTAACATACTTAAAAAAAAAAAAACAGAAGGAAAAAAGCAGCTTTGGTGCCAATATACCAGGGTTTAAATCCTAGCCTGGATATTTCCTAGCTGTTGGACCTTGAGCAGTTTTGTTTCAGTTTGTCTTGATTCCCTCATCAGTGAAATAGGAGTAATGAAAGCTCTTCCTTGGAAAGGGTTTGTTAGCTTCATCAGATTCGACCTCATACCTTGCCCAGCATGAGTGATCCAGTAAATATGAACTATGAAATATTGGCACACAATTTCACAAAATCATTTGCTCAGCTCTTTGAATGGAATGATCAGAGGAGGTAAATTTCACATGTTTCTGGTGGGCAGTTTTCTTTATCTTACCACTCATGGAATTACAAATTCAGTACAATCTTACCTAGAGTTCTTCAGCAGGGTCTTTGTCAACACAAATGGTTTGGGGGGTACTTGTCTATGATCCACTAAGCATCCCAGCCTGTTGGAAGCATTGTGCTTTGGGTTCACCATGCTTTCAATCTCAAAATTGCCTTCTGTGTTTTATCATTCATTCTTGGTGATCAGAGAAAGTCTGATAGTCCTGATTTTATGCTCTCACCTTGTTTGCTCAGTAAGAATATTTTGCTCTGATAAATGTTTTGTTATTCCCAATCACGTCAAATGTGCTGTTCCTAAACCTTGTTCTCTTGGTCAGGTGACCAGATATGAGACTGACATTTTCTAATATACTGGAATGATGTGATGTTTGACGAGCAAAGTCCATCAGGCTGATGTGGGATTGGATAAGGCCTGGTTATTTGAACAGCTGACAGATGATCATGGTAAACTTTGCTGCAGTGATTGCCCCTCTGAATCTCACGCCCTAGGGAGGGACGCTGTCCATCAAGGTATTCTAGAGCACATGTCCTCATGACCTCTGTGATTGGTTCTTTAACCCTATTCAGGTACAGTGCTAGATGCGCATAGGACAGAGCACCAAACATCCTTGTCAAAATAGCACCGATATTTAATTTTTTATATAATGATAAATATTTTAAAAGCTAAAATGCCTCCTTCCTTCTCCTATCTTCCAGAACTTTTGTTTTTTATACTTTGTCATGTTTTTAACAAACGTGTAGAAGTTTACATGTTATGTTTGTTGTTTTGCATGATAATAAAGATGTTTGCATAACCCTTGTCTGATAATGACGTGGATAGCTATGGAAACTCACAAATTGAGTAAATCTCATGGAGCAGGATGAAAGGGAAAATTAGAGGAAGGGTCCTTAGAGGCCCTTTGAGAGTTCAAATACTGTTGATGTGTTCCAGAGTGGGAAGTCGGGGAGGACAGAACTGTGGTCTACCTGACTCTTATTTTATGTATAATTGTGAATTTTCTCTCTTCTTAGTCATTTTTGATATCTATTAGTTGGAGTGGAAAAGATGCAACTACTATCATAATTCAGGGGAGAGATCCTATTGAATTAAACCATTTATGTCTCCAACATGGAAAACGGAATCAAGGATAAAATGAGGAAGACAGACGTGTTTTATACTTTTGAATTGCTAGACATGGTAGAAAGGATTAGATACATAATCCTCTTAAATCCATTTAGATTAAAATTTGTTACTATCCGTATTTTTTCTGTGGGACAATCAATAATCTGATGTTCTCATAATGTCCTTTTCTGTACTAGTGTCAGCTTTACACAAAATTCATAAATGTCTTTGGAGAACTTATGCATGATAAAAATTATCTTTTGTTAAATATTGCGTGGAAATGGCATATGAAATTCTCCCAACTTGAAATTTTAATGTTGTGATTTAAGTACTTACTGATGAAATTTCTACAATGCATGTAGGCGTAATCTAGGTTTCTATGCCTGCTAAAAATAACAACAACAACAAAAAAATGGCTGGGCATTGTGGGGGGCACCTGTAGTACCAGCTACTCAGGAGGCTGAGGCAAGAGAACCGCTTAAGCCCAAGAGTTGGAGGTTGCTATGAGCTTTGACACTATGGCACTCTACCAAGGCCAACAAAGTGAGACTCTGTCTCAATAAAAAAAAAAAAGTAAAAATAAATAAAAAATAAATGAATAAAAATAAAAAAAAACAATGTGAGTTCTAGAATCAGGCTATGTGAGTTGAAATACCAGATACATGACATTTGCCAAGTTCTTTAACATTCACCTGTGTTTCTCCACCCATAAAGTGAGGATAATATTTATATCTACTTCATAGATAGGTTGGTTGCTGAAACACTAAGGAGATATTATGTAATATCTACTATATGATATATATAAAATATATAAACATACCACATGTCCATAAAGTGTGTGTGCAATTTTAAGTTTGTCCACACAAACTTCATGGATACCCTGTATAAATATACTATATTCTATACAGCGTATATAAAGTACTTGGGTATCAGTTTGTAGTAAGCTCTTAAGAAACATTTTCTGATATAATCATTGTTATCTCCTAAAGCTGCCTGCCTAATAAATATGCATTACACACTTACTCAGTAAATATAACAACAGACATAATGAATATTGAGAGTGAACCTAAATTAATATAAATTTTTCATGGCCAGGCATGGTGGCTCATGTCTATAATCCCAATACTCTGTGAGGACAAGGCGGAACCCTTGAGCTCAAGAGCTGGAGACCAGCCTGAGGAACAGTGAGACCCTGTCTCTGCTAAAAATAGAAAAACTATTCAGGCACGGTGGCAGATACCTATAGTCCCAGCTCCTCAGGAGGCTGAGGCAGGAGGATCATTTTAGTGATGTTAGAAAAATGGAACAAGGAGCTGCGGATCTGCAAATGTCAGAGCTGAAATTTGGATCTATGCCTGATTTCTCTGTGCTACAGTAACGTGTAACATGAATAATTCCTATATGTGTGTACGTATACACACATACATATATATATTTTTGCGACAGAGTCTTACTTTGTCACCCTCAGTAGAGTGCCTAGGCATCATAGCTCACAGCAATCTCAGACTCCTGGGCTCAAATGATCCTCCTGCCTATACTAAGGCCAGTAAAAGTCCTGTTCATCCAGTTATCATTCCTTAATAATCCTTTATAAAACACAATACATAGGAAGTGAAAAGAACCTGGTTCACATGTCTACATTACAGAAGAAAAATGTTAATTTATTTTTTTACGTTTAAAAAGGTACCAGTGTCTTTAATGGCTTAACTCATAAATGAGTAGGATATGAATTTTAGATTCTTGTCAAAACCAATGGAGATCATCATTTTGTATGGACATAGGAATGGCATATGAGCCTCTCACAAGACACTAAGTAGCTGACTGCTGTCCTTACCTATTATTGTGGCCCTGACAACTAACACTAGAATCTGAGGGAAAGCTACGTGCTGCTGGAACGTTAATAAGACTGAAGTCTAAGTATCCATGAGGCCTAGAAACCAAAATTGTTTTTAGATTCCAAAGGTAACAGACTATTAGGATGCTAATAAAATGCTAATAGGAAATTGAGAATGAGTAGAAATGTCCTTAGTGACTGTGATGCTTGGAAGCAACTTAGGGTGTAGAGACCGTTATGGTGCCTAAGGCTGCTAGCACCAATGGAGAGACTGTGGGGTTTGTGATTCAACATCCCAAACAACTTGAGAAGAAGCATGTTTGGTTGTGATTTTATTGAATATTTCCTTATATCAAGAATCCTCTAGGGAAATGGTGCAGCGAATGGCAGCCAAGTTTGTCGGGGATAAGAGAAGACTCCACGGCATTTCTTGCAAACTTACAACTCAGTGTCAAAAAGACACGGCTCCTAGAATTTAATGAATCATTGAATAGTAAATTATTTCCTTCAGCTTTTACATACCATGTTGAAAATTGTTTAGAAAGCAAAATTACATACCTGTAACCTTACCCATCATTGATTTTTATGTATGTATGTATGAATGTATATTCTTTTCTAGAATTTCTTTGTTTTTCCAGATTGCCATGTACTCATCTCAATTTATTTATTTAAGACTATTTCAACTTATCTGGAGAAATGCATTATCTTAACAGGGAAAGGAAACATGTGTTTCTAGTACAGAGTATTCACTGGAAACACAGTCGATACAGTTGCAAAGGATTTGTTTAGATTTTCTTAGCTCCGTAAGACAACCTAAACCTAATGTTTGGTTTGTGGATCCCCCAAAAACAGAGATCACTTTAACACTTTAGTAAATAGGGGCTGGTGTTAATTTTTAAATTTCTCTCTTAGGATAAGTATCTGATGTGGTCTAGAATTTGTAAATGTATTAAATTGAAAATTAAAATTGCCCAAAATTAATCATACTTATTTAAAACTTGAATTTAAAAACTAATATTTTTTATATTTCCTTTCTGGTCTTTTACTTAAAAAATATTTTAACAGAATTGGACCTTATTTGCATGTCATTTGTAGGTGTATTTATAAAAACAAATACATAAACTAAATAAATATCTAAATAAATCACGCAAATAATTCCCCAATATTTGCGGGAATGTGCTTCCTGGTGATACAACGTAATCATTCTCTAACTCTTTGCAGCCATACAATCTACTAACCATCTAAATTGACTTTTAAAATAAATGAGTATGCTCATGACCACAATTCACCATTTTAGTCTACAAACTGTTCTTCCTTTTCCAGAGGATTTTTTTTTTCTATTCCCAGCAAAGACTGAGGGCAAAGTTGCTGTTCTATTGACAAGATTCTGGTTTTGGACCCTGCAATGATTCACTTGAGTGTGGAATTATTTCCCTTGAAAAGCAACAGGGGAGTGCTAAGATGGTAAAGTAATAATTACTTCCTTCAGCAGCAATGGTTTAGGGAAAAGCTCAAAGACATATGGGCTGAATATTTAGCAGACAGTGATAATGGTGAGGTCACAGATATGACTCTGTGGGATGCTAGCAAAGCAGTATTGCAGGGAAAATTGATTGAAATCTTTGCCCAAAAGAAAAGGGAAAGGCAACTACAAATACCAGAGTTAGGGACTAAAATTAGGAGCCTCCAAAAGGAGCATATTAAGAAGGGTAAGGCTAAAACTAATTGATTTAGAAAATGCCAAGGGGAAACTTAATAGGATTCTAAATGAGAGAATGGAGTATCTAATAAAGCTCAATAAGGGCGGGTTTTCCTCCCATGGCAATAAAGCAGATACTATCTTGGCCTGCTAACTTAGGGGGAGAACACAATTGAGACTAATTAGGGAAATTAAGGGACAAAAAGGGCCCAGCTCTAGCCCCAGTGAAACGAGAACCAGCATTGTTCTTTATTATTCTTTCATAGACGCATAGAGCATTAAAACTCATGTGTTAAAGTTTCCAGACTGCGTTGATTATAATAAAATGTAATCTGTTTCATCCAGTGCGCTGTTCGTATCTCTGTACGTTCACGACATTTCAGTGCTTTCTCTGTTCATATAATGTGGAGTTTGGGACAGGATGTGAAAAGTGATATTGTGAAAAGACCACTGGTTTAGAAATCAGAAGACCTTGTGTCTAGCCTTTATACCACCCACAGCTTGTTAAATGATGTTCCTAGGATTCCACATAAAATCAAAGCTCCTGACTCATTTCCATCTGAGCTTGTCCAAAACCACTATCACTTATTCTTCCCAAACTGTCAAAAGATAGAAAATAAAGCAGTAAATTTTGTGGCAAAACTGTCGATAGAATCCTCTATGCCAAATAGAAATTAGAAAAAATAAGAGAAAAAAATGAAATGTCTGTGTCTAATCATGTAAGATGATTCGTTAATTGTCACATGGAAATAAGCTAAAATTAGTGAACTCTTTACTATATTAGATGCTTTTTGTTACAAGAGACGTGTCTTCTTTTCAATTGGCTGAGTACCAAATTACGGACTCACGGACATGGTAGAAATAGCAGCACTGAGCAAGGTATGGTTTTGCCATTTGTTGTCTCTGTAAATTTCAAAACCATTACATATCCTCAATTTTCTCATGTGAAAAATGTGGAAGGGTTGTCCTTATAACCAAATGAAAAAGAAATTTGTAACTCATCTAGAAAATTCTAAAAAAAAGTGTCCATTTTTATTTTGATGCTGTTATCAGGTAGTTAATCCCTCATTTATTCATTCATGTAAAAAGAGTATAAATTATTTTATCATCATCAAAAGATCCTGCTCCTACCTTAATTTGTTTTGCTGTGATATGTCTGACTTTTATGCATTTATCCTAATCTCTATGATGCCACTTAAAAGATGTGCTGTTAATTTATTAAAGTCTGAATTACATTCAATTTACATGCCTTAAATTGATAAAGCATTTACATTTCTATATTTTTGGTAGAATTTCCTAGGAAAGATTATTTTAATTTTTCATGAACTGGTTAATTTTTAACTTACTTGAGAGGTATTGGTCTCTACCTAAATTTTCTTAGAAAAAAATCTTAAAATGTGTATTCCTGGAAAGGACTATTAACTACTTATTGTTATTCGTCAAGAATATATTTGCATTTTTATAATTTTAAGTTAAAGGTATTACTTTAAGCAATTCACACACTTTAAACATTTAATTTCTTCCAATCTATGAAAAAATCTTAGTTTTTAATAGAGTTAAAAAAATACGATCATGCTCATTTTAACTGGTGAAAAGAGGAAGGCAGGCTCTTTCTTTACTTACTAGCTTGGTAAAGCCAGAGAATGATACTGGCATGTAAACTATTTATCTGTAAATTTATTATTATCTCTACTTAAAGAATTGATACCCACATAAGCTCACCTTAATGTTCCACTCAGTTACCCATTTTGTATCGTATGATCTAACTTTCAATTTTAGAACCTCAAATGGCTAAAATCACAAAATCATTTGGTCATAGATTATTTTAAAGATTTAAAGAAAATAATGAAATTGGGATTTTAAATGTGGAAGGAGAGTTTTCATTCACATGTAAATATAGAATCTAGAAAAAGTATAGTTGTATGTATCTTCCAAAAATAAATCCAGCAAAATTTTACTGGACAATACTAAATGTAGGAAATTGAACGAACCATCAGCAGATTTGTCTATGGACAATATTTAATGCAATTCAACAAATAGTGAATACCTAATATAAGTAAGACAGTTTGCTTATTATAAAATTTCTAAAAACACGCAAAAGTTGTAAGTTCTTACTACAGTGGGTGATGAAACCAAGTGAATCCTCCCTTCCCACATAATTTTTAGTCCCAGCTGGGACTATCGAAGATGCAATCTAAATAGGTTCTGGGACAGGAAACGACCCCTTTAATGTCCCTTAACTCACCTACTACTTTGTCACCATTAAACTAAATAGTCTTAATTGATCCACTGATGGCTTTCTCTCGAGATATCATATCTCTGATCTATAACATAAGCAGATTCACCACCCATCACACTAAGAAAGTAAGGGTTAAAGAGATGAATATAGAATGTGCGGAGATATCTTCTTTTCTTGGTTCTGGCCATATCATTAAAATAGGAGTGTGACTATTTGATGTTCGGAGACATTGTAGATTATGCTAGGCTTTGCTTGCAGGGGCCATAGAGATCCAGCCTTACCTGTTAGGAAGGTATAATTTAGAAGTTTACAACATATACACACTGTGCAGGGATAACATTAGACTAAAATGTGAAAGAAGAGTAAATTTAAATGTAAGCACTTTATGCAATAATAAATTTAAATGTAAGCACTTTATGCAAAATGGACAAAAGCAAGTAAAAACACAAGCAAGTGAAGGAGCTGGGCTATAATTCTTGAGGGGCTGTTCAGAGGAGGAGAGAGCCTCGGCCCGTCCTCCAGGCAGTGTGGAAGGGCCTCATGATGGAGGGGAAAGTTTCCCTCCTGAAATGATGGGGGGATTTTCACTCTAGAGAAAGGAAATTGTGTATAAGAGAAACACCTCAAAAAATGAGACTTGACAATGTGAGCATTAAAATCCCCCATGTAAATAATTTACGCAAAATGTAGGATAATTTGTAAAATGTTAGCAGAATCATTAACTTGTGTTTTATACTTGCTGAAGCATCTGTGCCGAGAAGTAAGTAGCACTGTCTCAGTGCTTCGTAAAAAGTTTATAATTATAATCCTTTTTCTTTATATGAAAAATTAATATTCTGTTGTTGATATAATTAAAAAAACCAGAAGTAAAAGTTATAAAAGAATACTTTCAATATATTTGCATCATCATAATACTTTGTAACTATATTAGAGCATTCTCTAATTTAAAAATGTTATAATGTAACATTTGTTTTTCAAAGCAGAAATTGCACTGTTTAATACTAACTTACTTTCGTGTTGATATTATATTTTTGTACACTTTTTTCTCATTGATTTTTTTCATCCATTGAATATATTAGTTTAAAATAAGAAACACGTCCATGTCAACAATTTCGAGTTTTGGACTTTTGTGTCTAATGGGGTTGCTGCTGTATCAATCACAGGATGAAAAGTGACAAATAATACAACCTTCACCAGAAAAGTCATGAAAATATCAGAGAACACTCAGATTGGCTTTTGTCAAATTAATTGACTGAATCAGAGGATTAAAAATAATGACATATAGTATTAATTTTTGACTGCAGGAGTTTTTCTCTTTTTAATGTTTTAATGTGGGAAACATAAAATCCAATTTACATCAAACCTTTGGATAATAGCATGTATGTTAATACAAGATTCTGACAAAGACTTCTGTGTCCTTTCTACAAAAAAGCACAACCATATATCAAAGATCTATCAACCACTGGGACAGCTCTTTGTTTTAACCGATGTCGACAAAGGCTCACAAATTCTTTGGGCAAAAAAAGCCAGGGAAGATCAAAGAGCTTACAGGGGAGCTTCCAATACAGAGGAATAATCTCTAAAGCTATTCTATTTCAATCACTCTTTGAGCAATATGTACAAGATAGGACACTTTTGGGCAAAATACACAAGGTATGAATTATATAGATTGAATTTTCAAGAACAACAATTATCATTGGATAAATATTGTTTATTTGTATATAAATGTCACTTAACCAAGAATAGATAATTTATTCTTTCATTGACATAAGAAGGATTTTTCTAGTACCTATTTATGTGTGTTCCAGTCACAGTTCTGGTCTATAGTTTCCACCTTTCAGGCTGAGATGAGAAAATTCTTCGTAAAAATTGAGAATAATGGCGCTTCCCCATTTTCCCACTTCCTTTGGAGTCCCTCTTGAAATGAAGTGAGGCTTCCAGATAGAATCAGAGTAAAGTGATAAGAGTTTCTGAGTTTCAAGCTGAAAATTGCTTTAAAGAGCTTTGTCTCTGTTGCTTACTTCTTAACAGGAAAGAGACTTGTTTAAGACTATACGTCTAACCAACAGCAAAAGAACAAGCAACTTGAAGGGTAATGGAAAACTCTGTCTGAAAGAGGTTTAAGGAATCATGACAGACTCCAAAGTGACAGATACGGTTGGACAAAACATCTACCTCCCCAGACCTCCCCACCCTCCCTGCTTACCCACCTCGGAGAGGAAAAGCCCCGCTGTTCATTCGCCCACGTGCCCTGGGCAGAAACCATGGGATATCCTTGACCTTCCCATACTTAAAACGTCACCACCAACATTTTCTCTTCCAAATGCATCCATTTTTCTCCGATCCTCTTTCACCATTTCAGAGGTACCATCCTCTTCTCCTGGGGTCTTACCACGATGTCAGCTCTGTCCTCCCTCACTGCAGCCTCCCTGACCCTCGTCCGTCCTCCTGTTCCAGCAGCCACAGGGAGCTATCTGTAATCCACTGGTACGTTATATGCTCATGAGCTTTCCAGGCCTAGGAAAGCTCTTCTCCTCATAACTGCATATTGCCAAAGGAAGGAAAATCTTGCTAAATCTATCCTGCTAAAATCATCCTTCAGCTAACCTCATCCATCCTCCAAACAAAAGATAGTTGCCCACCTTGGAGGCCGCGCCTCAACCAGACCATGCTCTCATGTCTTGTAGCAGCTCTTAAATCAGAGTCTTCTCTCTCCTTCTGTATATTCTTTGAAGGAAGGGGTTGTTCATTGTATAATCTTTGGCATGCACACTATTTTCAAAATGCAGAAACAAGTTTGTTAGTAGCCTTGATAGAAACAGAGGTGGGTGGGGAGGAGACACAAGGCCAATCACAGACAGTCACAGCAGTAACGCAGGAGAGAGAACAGCAGGCCACTGAGTAGCCTTGGCAGAAATAAACTGGAGCATATACGCGCCATGCAGAAAAAAATTCTGTACGATTTGGTAAATCATACAGTTTTTAGGTACCAATAAAGGGCAAGTAATATGCTATTCTGGGTTTGCTTCCTTAGGACATTATAAGAATAACTGTTTAGCCCAACACAAGGAAGCTTTCAAAAAGCAGAATGGTTATGTATGAAATAAAATACAAAATTCCCATACAAGCACAGTATATGGACAATTAGCATGATTTAATTCGTAGTGAGATTGACGCGTAAATGCAATTTGTGGGCAATCTGAACATTTAATTGGAGCTTGAAGGTAAATAGCCACGTTTCTTCTTCACGTCCTGTTTTTGGAAGACTCCTGGCCTTCGTCTGCTTTCCGGTCAGCACAGCGGAAGCAGGCCGAAGGACTGCGGGGCTGAAGCGTAGCCACTGTTAGCGGTTCTCCGTCTTTCCTTGACCCCTTTAAGGCCAGGGTGTCCGACTTCCTATGTGAGTCAAGCAGAAGTATGCATCTTTCTCTTATCTGCTTTGTGAGTAAAGAATAAGCAAGCCCGGCAACCCTGTCATCTGTCGGACACATCCCGGTGGGCTTGTCTAGGACCCCCGGTAAGGAATGATGGCGTAGTTTATAGTGTTCATTTAAAACGGGAATATTCAATAAAACCTCACTCCCCGAGGCAAGTGCCCTTCTCTGCCAGCTCACAAGGTGACTTTCTTTCATGCTTGGATTGCTTTTGAAGCTTATTTCTCACTGTGCTCTACCCCTGTCTCTACCTCAGGATTAAGAAGAAAGTGACTGAGTTTTAAGTTTTGTCTACACCTCCCAGGAAATTTCCTAATTTTTATTTTGTTTATTTTCGTTTATTTTTTGCCTTTACTCCACTTTCTTGCCCCAGTGGAGTGCCATGATGTCGCAGTTCACAGCAACCTCAACCTCTTGGGCTCAAGTGATCCTTTGGCCTCAGCCTCCTGAGTAGCTGGGACTATGGGCCTCGCCAGCACACCTGGCTGTTTTTAGAGAGGGGTCTCCCTCTTCTCAGGCTGGTCTCAAACTCCTGAGCTCAAGAAATCCACCTACTTCACCCTCTCAGAGTGCTGGGATTACAGGCATGAGCCACTGCACGTGGCCAGGAAATTTTCTTAAAGCAAAGGTGATTTTGTGGGACTTAGACTTTTTTTAAAAACAAAATAATGAACCTATCTAAAGTAAGAGATACTCTTATTTCCAATTTTTTTTATTAGATTTGATATAATACTGAACTTACAAGTTTGCCCTCTTCCCCCCTAAAAATGTATCTAAAAATGTATTAACTTCTTAGATAGCTATCTTTTTCTTTGTAAGATCTTGGTAATACAATATGTGGTTTATTTCTCACATTATACTACTTAATATCTGAAACACTTCATGTGATATAGTTGGATCTTTAAATTCACGGAGCTGTAAATATTACTTTCTAAAAGCTTCTCCATTTTTTAATTTATTGTGAAAAACTGAGCCAAGTGGCTATGTCTATGATGAAATTTAAATTAAATCAAGTTAAACTTGAAGTTACTTTAATTATATTCATCAACATTTGTAGCATCTTTATATAATAGCATCTATAACCTGATGGCAGAAGATTGCCAGAGGCTAAGTGGGATATTTATAATAAGCAATAATTTAGGGTAAAAATGGGTTTAAATTTTTGATACCATAATAACCTTATCATATGAAAGTCACATTTATCAAGTGCCTAATTATGCATAACACCATGCAAATTTTAGATCAAAAAACCTGATCTTTATGAAGGAATCACACAGATGCTAGAGAATGATCTTACAGTCTGAATGTACAAGTCACAAAGAAACTAGGATGCAAATTAAATAGCATGAATGCACCCAGAATTGAGAGCCGTAGGGTACAAGTGAGAGGAGTCCATTTCTTTTCAGTTTTAAAGGATTTATCTCTACCTTGTAGTAAGAGCAATTCCATGAATCCCATGCCATCTAATTGGTCATGTGGTACCCTTCAGCACTCATGTTAATCTATCAGAGTTCTAAACTAAATAAAATACTGAGACCACTTGAGACTTTTTTGGTAATAGTTCGATTTTTTTTTTGAAGTTTTTTTTTTGACTGGGGGTGGGTTTGAACCCACCACCTCCCATATATGAGGCCGGCACCCTACTCCTTGAGCCACAGGGACCGCCCCAATAGTTTGATGTTTTAAAATGCATGTTCATGGGAGGCGCCTGTGGCTCAAGGAAGACGGCGCCAGCCCCATATGCCAGGGGTGGCGGGTTCAAACCCGGCCCTGGCCAAAAAAACTGTAAAAAAATAAAATAAAGTAAAATGCATGTTCAATAATTTCAGGGAGAAATGAGCTTCCCATACTTTTGCATTCATTCTCATGATTTGGGGGGCAGGGAACAAAACTTTGGTTCTATTACAAATTAGATTATATTCACAATGCAACAAAATTAGGCCCACATATTATGGTTTTTAATTCAGAGTTCAGATTTGGAATTTATATACATTTATAAAGACACTTTGGAAAAATATTCCAATTGCAACTTCTAAAGAGTATTCCCAGGTCTCCGGCGTGCATTCTACTATGTAAATGGACTGTGCAAATATGTTTGACTAAGAGTTAGGGTTGAAATCATTCTTAGATCCGTTCTGCTACTGTGCAAATAGGCAGAGCCTTTGGTATCTTTATGCTGCACTAAATATTACTAGTAAAATTCCTTGTGTTATTAACATATCATAAAACAATATTTGCTCTCAGGCCCAGTCTATTCTACTTCAGATTCAATTGACCACAGGGTTAGTCCACATTGATAAAATCTGAATTATGGAAGAGTTTAAAAGAAATAACTGCTTATTCGCTCCATGAAAGCCCCTGATAGATCACTGAAGGAAATGGATACGACTGACTTGTTACGGACCCCGCTGTAATAATGTCCTCAGGTTCATATGTGGAACTACTTTATGAGTAAGGTCATTGTAGAATGGGTTCTTTTGGTGACTTAGTCATTAAATGTTCCAAATAATGTCTCAGGTAAATGTGCCTCATTTCCTCCCTCTAGTTAACAGGATTATATTGTTTCCCCAGTATCTAACATCTGCAATTTCTTTTCCTTTTAAACAATCCTTATAATCTGTTCAGTTTTTTAAGCCTTCCCTCATAGATAGCAAACACATTTATTTCAACCTGTTCTTATAAAATAATCATAAATATTAAAATTTGCATTGTCTAAACTAAAATACTATACGATATCACATTTTTAATATATTAAGCTTGACAAAAGAACATTTCAGCCTCTTTTAAAAGCAGTTAACTTAAGTCAACTTATATTCACCAAGATTTCCATTTTTCTCAGTGGAGTCTTCTGGTAGTTAACATTCAAACCTGCTCTCAAGTTCTCTCTTTTGTTTTAAAAATATTCATAATGCCCTTCATGAATCATTCTGCTGCATCATTATACATTAAATTTGTTTTTTAAACATCAATAAATTACTTTGTGTATATTGTTTTATTTGAGCACCCCAAACTAAAACAAAAGCACCTTAATGGCATCCATCGCCTTCTTCACCAGCAAAAGTGTGAGGCTTAGGATCTCCTGAAGGTCCCAGCTGGTCTTGGCTCTGGTTCAAGGCCGTCTTCTGCTTACACCACAGAACTCATTCTGTGATACCCCATTTCTGCTCTTTCAGAAGAAGAAAATGTTGAACAGAAAGGATAACATTTGTCTTTCAGCCACTCTTTTACACCCTGATGCTAAAAGTTTTATGTATTTAAAAAATTCTTCCTGTTGTCGAATTGTAGTATCTTCGTTGATAAAATTTACACCAAAATATATCTTCGGTTTCCCAAAGAATTGAAGATACTCATTGCAAATTGGCAATGGACCCCTCTTGCCAGACTTAAGCATATAGTCTAAAAAGGGACAGTTCAGTCTGCAGTACTATATAAACTTTCCAAGAGTTGGTGAGGGACAGTGTCCCTTTCCCTGTTGCCCATAACAAGTTGGGAAGAAATTTCGCTTCAGTTTGTGCAGCTCCAGTATGGTGTTCTTTTAAACAGAACTTATCACTTATACTCCTGTGAGGGAGCAAAGATGTGATAAGATAAAAGAAATGAAGCTTCGAGTTATCTTTCTAATCCTTATACCTGGGATTACTTTCAAAGAGTGTGTTTGCCCTTATCTCAGGGGAAATTCCTCTTCCCTCAGACTACAACATTCTGGGAAAGTATTTTAGAAAACATGGTATACTGTTTATGAAGATAACAAAAAATATCTGTCTTTGAGAGTCTCTTACATAGAATAATATATCAAATCTATTTATTTATTCTTTTAGCTTGTTTCTAGACCCCTACTCCTTTCCCAAAGACAAAGTGTCAGTGAAGAACAAAGAGATGCTTCCTCCCTATGCTGAAAAGACTGTCTGAAGTGCGCTTTTCATCACAGTTTCCCAACTCCCATCAAAGCTCTTATTTTCTGTGTCCAAAAGCGATTACCAATACAAGTGCAATTCCCCCATAGAAAGGCCAACAGCTAATCAGTTATCCCATTAAGCACATTTTTAAGCTTTTCTTGCCTTTGAGTAAAAGTATTATATAGAAAGAAATGAACATATAGATTATCTGCAACCTACATATTTCAGACAAAAAATCAATTTTGCCATGGAAGAAAGTGATATCCAAAGGATTAAAATTATATATTAGTTTACTAATCTTAAAAGGAGGAAGACTTGATACAAATATCACACTATTCTAAATAGCGATAAAGAAAAACAGCAGATTGTGTTCACTCAACAACATGCAATTAGAAGTAGTGTTATTAAGATGTCAAGGGCATGTATGTGAGTGTGAGTGTGTGTGTGAGTGTGAGGGTGTGGGTGTGTGAGTGTGAGTGTGTGAGTGTGTGTGTGAGAGTGAGTGTGAGTGTGTGTGTGAGTGTGGGTGTGTGTGAGTGTGAGTGTGTGAGTGTGTGTGTGAGAGTGAGTGTGTGTGAGTGTGAGTTAGTGTGTGAGTGTGTGTGTGAGTGTGGGTGTGTGTGAGTGTGAGTGTGTGTGAGTGTGTGGGTGAGTGAGTGTGTGTGAGTGAGTGTGAATGTGTGTGAGAGTGAGTGTGTGTGAGTGTGAGTGTGTGTGTGTGAGAGTGTGAGTGTGTGCACGCACACGCACAGGGGGAGTTCAGGTATAAACGTATTTCAACTCCGAAAAGATTAAAATAAACTTCTCGCAGCTGGAGCACAGTACTGTTCTAACCAACAGAAGATGTTGGAGGTTTCAATAGGTTTTCATTTCTTAAGTATACACATTTTTGTTATTTTTAGGTTACTTTAATAGTATGTAGATAGGTAGAAGCCAAGATTCTTGCAAATTTTTTTGAGGTTTACATGTTTTTTCTGACTACTTAATCACATCACAATTTTTAGATTTAATGAAAAGTTTTGAAGGAATTCAGTAAGGATCAAACATCTAAATAAAAATTTCCCTTAATCTTTCCAGGTTTTTGTCAAAAAAAAAAAAAAAGAAAGAAAGAAAGAGGTGCTTGTTTCTATGAGAAACAATTTGTGGTCCATGCCATCTCCTTGAGGGGGTGATGTATTATTTCTTGTGAGTTAAGTGTACCTTCATTATTTATGATAATGGTTGCCTGAAATATCTTCAGTAATTTAAAACATGCTTTATTCTGAGTATAGCCCCAAATTTGACTTGCTGTATCACAACCAAACAGAATCAATTTTGTTCAATATAATTTGGAGATACTGATGTGTTTTCTAGTGTTTTGATTAGATTTCATTTTAGTACATTATCTAGTGCTGATTTCACATCAATTGCTATTTCATTTTACCCCTTGCTCTAGGATTTTAAAACTTATGCCTCGGTTTATATGTAAATATTGAACCAAGAATGTAGGAATCGTTCTAAACTCTAAAATTAGTTTTCCTTTACAGAATGTCCTGAAAAGTACATCACTCAGGATTATATATATTAAAATATATATATATATAGTTAGTTGCTGTATTTTCTTTTCTAAAGTAAGATGAAGCAAATCATCTTAAATATGTCTAACAGAAAAGTGAAATAAAAACCAAATAGAAATTATCAATTTCTATTATAGTGCATTATCTAAAATACATTAACTTTCCATTCAGTAAATATTAGGCTCTCCGTCCTTAGGTGTATAATACCTGCCATAGTCAGAAAGACAGTGAACTTACCTCCAACTCTAAGAAATTAATTGAACAGCTTCGATTGATATGAAAAGGTGTACATGCATACATAAACATGAAGCTTATAAAAATGAAAGAAAATTTTCCTCAAAACGAATTGCTAAGGTATTTAATTCTTGTAGAGTAAATAAATCCACCATGCACCATGCTGGTCAACAAAGAGCTGGAAAATGTTAATTGGCTATGAAATGATGTATGATGTAGGCAGGAGAGAAGATAAGGAAGAACTTTTGTTATCATTTGAGGTCTCTGGAAGCAGATGCTGAGATTGAGTTTGGAGTCAAAATGTTTATTAGGCTTTTGTACTTATAAAGGGAAGAGAGGGAGCAAGATTGGGTAAAGAGAGATGTCCATTGTAACCCAAGTCTGACAAAGCCTCAGCCGAAACCTCCAGGATGGTTGGAACATCAGAGCATTCAGCATCGGGCCAAAATAGTTTGCTCAACTGGTCAGCAGGAGTGGAAAGAACTTGACCTTGGACTGAGTGACCTTCCTTAGCTGAGGCTGACCCTGAAGTTGCTGAGGGCTGAAGGCTGTTGCTGACCACACTCCCCGCAGATGGGCAGCGACTCCTTATTCGAAAGGAGAGATGGGTGGTCCACTTCCACATCTACCGGACCAGTCAATGAATGATGAACGTTTGTGGGGAGCAAACATTCAGGACATAGCAGTGTGCCAGCTGAAACACCTTTAACGATAAAATGTATGGTTCGTGGCATCTTTTTAAAAAGAAAAACAGATTCTTGAAAAATTATTAGCAAGCGATGCATTTCTTCATTTTGTAGCAAGTGATGATGCAAATAATACTTTATTTTTAAAGCTGTAGCATAATGTGTGTATCTGCACCAGACCTTTTGTCATTTTATAATAGTTGTAGCATGTTTGCAGAAAACAATTAGTAAATTTTGAATGTACCTAAAGTCAGTCTTATCATTTTCATGATAAAACATAATCGAGTGGTAAGAGACAGAGATCTGAGGATTTCTTTTTCAGTCCTTGTTTTTAATATGCTGGGCAAGTCCGTTTATTAATTATCTCTTTTCATGACCGTTACCGAAGTAAAATACTTGGCTAGTTCTCTTGGATGTCAGAGAACAAACAAGCTCCTAATGAACACCACTAAGCTCTGAGTTCTTTTTTTTTTAATAATTTTATTAAATCATAATTGTGTACATTGGTGCAATCATAGGGCAGAATGTGCTTCATATACAATCAGAAACATTTTGATCGTACTGTGAGAGAGAGCCCTCATAGCATTTTCTTAATCACTATATAAAG
>CAUYRH010103359.1:0-92864 GCA_963574655.1 Perodicticus potto | reverse complement strand
AGCTGGGACTACAGGCGCCCGCCACAACGCCTGGCTATTTTTTGGTTGCAGCCGTCATTGTTGTTTGGTGGGCCCGGGCTGGATTCGAACCTGCCAGCTCAGGTGTACGTGGCTGGCGCCTTAGCCCGTTGAGCCACAGGTGCCGATCCGATTGAGCAGATTTTATACATAGATTCTGTGGCTCAATGTCTCTGCAATTCTCACCCTTCCAGAATTTCTCCCCTAACATTCTTGTTTCTGTTATGTCTTTTTCCTCTCACAGTTCAAGCTATCCATAGCCAAAAGCTAACTAGGGAGGTCTCCCAGGCAAAAATCCACACATTAACAAATTAGGTAGAGGCACTGTCTCTCATGGTACAGACTCCATTCCAGTTTCTGTTTGCTTCTGCGTAGATATCTTCATTGTTATCTGCAGGAGGATTAGTAGACCATTACTAGAAGCCAATATTTCTTTATATTTAGATTTTCCAAAACACGTTGGCTCCATATCACAGCTCTGTGAAGCATAACTAATACTAATTAAATCTATATTACAGATGAGTAACAGAATCAAGGAGGTTAAGTGACTTGCCCAAGTTCATACAGCTTTGTAGTGGCTGAATCAGGCCTGACTCAGACTCATGACTTCAGCCTGGGCTCACTTCTACAATTGGTTTTATGCACACTTGACTCTAAATGAGCCAGATTTTTCTGATGCCAAAGCTCCTATGGAATTCTCGTCTCACTAAACACCACTAAACAAGCAAAAACCAATAGACAATAGACAATCCTGGCTTTTGAAGTTTTTGTGCAGTGGTGGGGCTAGGGCCTTCAAGGGTCACAAATGTCTCTGAGGAGAGAAACCTTACCATGCTGGTATTGAAAGCAAAAATGCCTGAGTAACTCTGGAACCAACATACGTACAAGCCCCAGCATGCTTGATTGTGAAACTGAAGCCGGGACAGGAGTTTCTTTGACGAGGAGCCATATACAAACAGGATAAGAGTGCTAAGCATTGCATGTTAACAGACTGCCTCTTGAAGTATAGAAAAGTTGAATACTCAGCCTGCATTGCCTCCCATGGTTGGGAAAGGTCTTCTTTACTTCTCCTTCATAGAGGATTCAGTGGAAAAGTGTCTGCAGGCTGAAAGTCATACGGAGATAAAGATTGTTCTCCAAGTGGGGCTTGCAGAGATATTCCCAAGTATGTTTACAACTCTTGTTCTCCAGGTTCTAGATGCATGTTTTCCACATCATTTGTCAAACCTTGGTCTTGGCTGTAGTGCACAGCACCTTAAAGTCATACCCCAACTGCTTGAGGGAAACACTGCTTCCATTGGCCCTCCCAACCAGTTCGCACCCCAGAACCCCCAGCTCCCCCAATGCATGCTCCTTCAACATCAAAGTTTGTATTTGAATCAAGGTTTCTCAAAGTGTGGTCTTAGAAAACCCACAGCAAGATTATGAGTGGGCACATTTAAAATGTAGATTCTCAGGCTCCACTCCAGTTTACAGTTATAAGAAATGAGACTCTCTGGTGTTCAGGCCAGGGAACCTGTCACAAACACGTGACCTGTCACAAACAGGTGATGTATGTGCTCACTGACGTGGAAGAACCACCGATCTGGGTGAGGTGACGAATGCTAAGAGCTCTAAAGTCTAAAGACTGACTTAGATGAGCTGCACATCTTTTCCCTAGGAGGCATGTTTTCTTAGGTCATAGGTTAGCAGATAGAGAAATATGATTCTTGGACATCAATTCCGGCTCTAACACTTAGCAATTGTGTCATTTGAGCAGCTGTGGTGCTCAGAGAAGACTGCCTTTTCCAAAGTTCTTTGGCTGTGCCTATTCCGGACTAGGTACCGCAAAGTAGCTTCTTTTCTCTTATTCATTCAATTCATGCTGCCTACCCTTACCAAATGCTTGTTATAAGCAAGGAAGTGTGTTTAAGAGGCCATAAGTAGACCCACTTCTAAGCTGATAAAACTCAAAGTTCAGGATCCCTCATTTGCACTGGTCTGTTCTAAGGCCCTTAGATTACTCCCAGTTATGTGTTTTTATGGCTATATGCTTTTGTAATATTTGCAAAAGTTATATATTTTAAAATTATTTTTTCTTAAAGGGCATCTCCCAGTTTGTGTAGGGGGGATTCCCAAACCCTATATCTGCCCTTCAAAAAGCTTACAACCTGTGGGAGAAAAAGACATATTCATGGATTATCAAGATATGGTATTGGTGATAGGTGCAATGTAGATGTTGTGCTGGGCATTCTGGGAACACACTTGTGAGGAAGAAGGGTGGTCAGGGAAGACTTCCTGGAGGAGACAGTGCCTGAACATGGCCATGGTATAGGAGAAAGAAGGTTGTTCTAGAGAAATAACTTGAGCAAAGTTATTGAAGTAAGATATATCATGGCATGTATGTGTGTGAGAGAGAGAGACAGAGAGAGAGAGAAATTAAAGCACTTTGCTGTTCGAGAGCATTTTCTTTTAGGTTGAGACAGTCTCTGATGTCAGGATGAAGAGAGTCTATTTCCAGGGAGCTGGGTGGACTCTGGGGAGTCCACCTGATCCTTGGGATCTGGGACCCCCATTGGCTCCTCTATTTGACCTTTGAGAGACCTATGGAGACTATATCAATAATTGTTCTTCAAGGAAAAATAACCCTTTTACTCCTTACTCTTTGCCTCTTCTCACACATCCCTCCAACCCTTCTCTATTGTCAGCCTTGCAAATCAATATTTCATTTTGAAGAGCCTTGTTTGATGCCAGTTCTGCTTATTTGCTTCACAGCCACTGTGGGTAACGCTTTGTAGGTCTGTCAGTATGTAAATTAAACCAAGCATAGATAGCTTTGTGTTGCTTAATGTTCAGCTGATAAAAATTAATGTGGTGTGAAATGAGCATTTTATCTGACTGCAGATACAGTGACGGAGTTAATTAGACAGGCAGAGGGAAAATGTTATAAAGTGGGGTAGGGGCGTTCTCACAGACGAGGGCTCTGACCCTCAGTTGACAGGTTTGGATGGGCCATGGGTGTGGCCAAAGGTACCTGGCTTGAGGCAGGCTCAGAGCAAGGGAGGGTGCCCTCTTAAGGCAGTCAGTGCCCTGGCTCTACGACTGTGTGGCTCCTGCCTGGGGTAGGAGGGAGGGAGGCAGGCACAGGCCAAGCCAGGCCAGGCACTTCCAGCTTACTGCAAAACGCACATGTCAGCATCTGCTGAGGTGGCTCCTCCGCGCAGCGATACTGCCTCTGGTAGAAAGAGGAGTTTCGTTGTTAAGCAAGGATGAGCAAGCTGACGGGCGCCGAGCGTCCCGGCACATGGCTGGCAGTCTAGGGGTTCTTAGACCTTCTCAGCTCCCACTCAGATGTCTTGAGCTCTGCTCCCGGCCTTTGCACACACTGTTCCCTCTGATGGGAAAGCATTTCCCCCTCTCCAGCCATGACCACAGCCTATTCTGTGACAGTGATCTGCCTCGCCACGAGACCCGTGCTCCTTGAGGTCAGAGATGTGTCTGGCCCTTGGTCGGTGACCACGGAGCTCGTCGCTCTGCTGGCACACATGTGCTGTGTTAATGTCAGTGGAATGAATGAATGAAGCTCTTCCTGCTCTTGCTGCCAGCCCCTGGGCCTGGTCCACTGCTGAGCATCCTTCATGGCTCAGCTCGAATGTCACGTCGTCGCCAGAGCCTCTCCTGCCTCTCAGACAGGATCAGTTCCCGGGATAGATACTCTCGAGACACCTTGTACTTTCCCTTCAGAGCACTTTCCAAATTGGTGATTAACTACTTGTGTGCTTGTCACTCCCACTGGCCTCTGAACTCTGTGAGGGTAAGGACTGGGCTGTTTTGCTCACTGCTGTGTCCCAGCAACTGGCAGGGTGCCCAGCATAGTTGGTGCTTCCTGAGTATTTACTGAATGTTAAGAAATGAATGGATGAGTTTTCTGCTGCCTGACGAACTCCTACTCACAATCAACATCATGTTTGGGTAAGGTTCCCTAGACTCTGCTGACAGCCTCCCTGGCCTCTGAGTTCCCACAGCACCTTGCACGTTGCATGATAGACTTGCCAAAGGACAACCGTGAATTTTGCTTTCTGTCCCCTTCTAATCAATCCGGAAACAGCTCTTTGAAAGCAGCCAAGGTGCCTTGTTGAGCATTCTCAGTACTCAGCACAGAGCCAGGTAGCAGAATTAGAAAAACAATGGTGTGTATCCCTGGGTTAGTTAAGCAGTGTTTCTGTTAAATTAGCAAATTCTTATCCCACTAATGTAGACTGTTCCCACGCCACCCCTTGCAAAGGAACACCCAGAAAAGAGGCTGGTGGTGGCCGTCCCTCCTCGACCTGGTGCACGGTGGAGGGGAAATGTGACGAAATGCCACCTTCGGTGTCTTCCTCATAATTTCTGTCAGCATGTGAAGGGTGTTAACCTGTCCAATCAAACAGAAAGGGACCTGTGTATTGTTCACGCCCATGCCTGCCACACCTGTCTCTGCTAGGCAGGTCCCTGGGCTCCGCACTTGGCAGTCATAGGGCCTTCCGTTCTGATGGCCCCGTGGGCTCCCCCACCTCTTCTGAGTTTTCCTGTTAGATCCCACTTGGTAGACCTGCAGTTTCATTAAGCGACCTGCTGTAGATTTTCTTACTAACCTCCCCGCTCCCCATTTGTGAAATGGGATGGCATTCTTAGAGCTGTCAACTGAAGTCCTAGGTACCTCCCCAGGACGGTGAGGAGGTTCCACTCACACCCACCCCGTGGCTGATGAAGGAGGCCATGGCTCTCACTCTGTGATCATTCAGCACTCCCCACACTTGCCAGGAGGTTGCTGAGGGGCTATCCCTCACTGAGAGTCCAAAAAGTCTTTGCCTCCACTCGCACAGCCGCTGAGGGAGGGCTGAAGACATCAGGTGATCGTCAGGTGCACAGGAGACTTCCTGCTTGTTTGCCAGTCCCAGGCGAGGCAGGGCCCAAGGACCATTAGAGAAATGGGAAAACTCAGGGCGATGTGTGCTTAGTTCCTTTCCTCTGCTCCTCGCCCATCATGAAGCTGCTTGGTGTCCCTGTTTCAGGGCAGCCCTCCTTGGGTGGCCCTGGTGGCAGGTTGGCTTTCCCCAGCTCTCTAGAGTAGCCCCCTCTCTGTCTTTCCACCTGCCACTGGATTGTGCCCCCCACTTGACCATCCCGCCCTTGCTGTGCAAGACCGGAAGGTGGTGGGTACTTGTGGGTAACTAGTATGAGTCATATCTATCTTTCCAAGGCATTTTTGTTTCTGTTATCTTATTCTCACCCCTGAGCATTCGACAGGGAGCCCACTGGTATTGTCCCCATTTGATAAATGGGGAAATGGAGGGACAGAAACACTTAACGGCCTGTCCAAGGTACCATGGACCGTGTGCACCTGGATTCGCGGAGGGCCTGCACAGCCCCACTTTCACCTAGTGACACTGTGTACATATGAAGATGGCATCTGCAGTTGATGAAACCCCCCGAGGCCTGGAACCATATCTTTCAACTTATTCCATAGGGTGCTTTGCAAAGAAAGGCGAGTCTTTTTAAAAAAGATTTAGTCCTTAACCCATAGTTACCGTACACTGCCTTGCGAGGTGCTCGAGGTGCTCGGAGGTGCTGGGGATGGATGGGGAGCGCCACAGAGCTCACCGTGTCCTGGGAGGAGGTGGAGTTGGTCACATGGTTACCAAACGAATGTAAAATAACAACACAGCAAGTGCGATGAAGGATATGTGCTCTGAAAATATTTAGCCTCAACGTGGGAGAGAAGGAATGTTTCCCTGAAGAAGAGACGGTCAAAGGCACGAACAGGAAAGGGACGGTGCGGTGCAGGGGCCCCTGGAGACATGAAGATCACTGATGTATTTGAGGACCCGTTAATGCTACTGAGGCCGCAGCCCAGGAACCTGGGGAAGTGTGATGTGAAATACAGCTGAGAGCTAACTAAGCTACTACAGGAAGAGCAACTGACATTTCCTTGTGTCACGTGCGACATAATTTCCAAATGAATCCGTTCAGAAGAATAGATGGGATTGTCCTGGCAGTTACGACTCTCTCTCTTTGCCTTTCTGTGCCTCGCTTACTAGCAATTAAAAGTCGAATCCTTTGTTGACCTAGTCACTTATTTAAAATATTTATCACTGGAAAGGGGAGGCAGAAAGTTCCTTCTTCTTAGTTTGCTTCAGTGACCTAGGAAGCAAGCAAGCAGGTTTCACATCCACTCACGTGCCCTGTCTGGTGGACCCTCTGAGGGTCTGGATCAAGCCTGCCACCAAGATGCTCACTGATGTTTACTTTTCAAGTGCATGAAACCAGACACTGAAACTGTTCATTAAAAATTCCTCTGTTCAAGCAGACAAAGGAAAATCATTTCAGAAGCTCTGTAATGAATGTACAAGTGGGTACAGGTTATCTTGTCAAACACAATAATCGTGAGTAAATGCAAATGGAGCTGCTCGTGTTTGATTCTGTCTTTAATTGAAGCATGCTGGCAGCTGCCTCTGACCCTCCACCTCCTTGGGCTGAGGATCTGGCCTTTGGCTTTGTGATTCCCTTTGGCCAGGGCTGGGACAGGAGTGACAAGTAGGTATAAGAAACATCCAGTTGGGGAATAAAACGGAGAGGATGGAACAAAATTAACACACAGGTAGGCGTTGTCACCTGTCCCATCACACAAGGATACAGCTAGGGTACTGGAGGAGGACATGGGAAGCATTTCTCCTTTACAGAGGTTAGGGTGGAGAGGAAATTAGCATGAGACAGGGTAACTGCTCAAGTCGTGTGGCTGTTAAGTGGCAGAGCCAGGATATTAATCAGGTCTTCTGAACCTACGCTGAAACTTTTCTCCCTCAGTTCGACAGCCGTGCTTTTTCACATCTGACGTGGTACATCCAGCCACAGAGCACAGGCCAACTACTGTACACTCAGAGCTGCATTAGTCACCAAAACCAGAAGGATGAACAAGGCAAGTTCCTGAGAAAAGGTGCTCGCAACCCTCTAGGATAGAGGTACAGGACGCTGGGGACTCTGGAATGTTCACACACCACATTTTAAAGTACCAACGGGACCAGAACTTTTTGCCAAACAATATGGCAAGACCCAAAAGGAATGTCCAGAATCTCCACCTCCCTGATGAGCTGGGACCCAAGGTTAATGTGCTCAATGAAAAAGTGTAATTTAACATTTTGGGGGGGGAGGAGGGCCAATATAGGTCCCCTATATTTTACTGCACAGGAATAATGTGAACAAAAAAATAACTCCATCTGTTTTCACCATCTTTCTCCAAAATAAGAAATATTCCTTTCCTTTGGATATCTTTAGCTTCCTGAAAACTCATTATGTTATCCTTACTTTTTCCAATTGGATACAGACCAGTGAGAATCAAAGTATGGACCTGCCCACACTCTTCACTGACCAGCATGTGGAAACTGCTGATGTACAGAGAAGGGACAGCTCCCCTTGGCTTGACAAGAAATCATTGCATTAAACCAAGCATGGTAAAGAGTTACTGTCATGCTAGTCTTTTCAATATGGTCAGACAGACACCCATACGGACCTTCATTTCAGGATGGATAACAGACAAATTCATCAGTCTGGAAGGTCCTAAATCCCTGAGATTAGAGTTTTCTCAGTCTCCTACTAGAAATGCTGCCAGGACCTATACAGATGTGAGCTGATGTGGCTGGTATGGGGAGAGCAGGCCTCATTTTGGCACCCCCTCAAAGTCATCCCATGTGGGAAAATGCACATTCTCTGTACAAGCAGGACTCAAAGGCCAACTGGAGATTCAAGGATGCAACATTTTAAGCCCCTTTTCCAGTATCTAGCATGATGTTGGTGACCCCTGTATTTGATTCGTTTCATTTTCAAAATTCTTAGTAAAGCCACTTTGTGTGGTATGTGTTCTGGCCACCAAAAAAAAAAAAAAAAGATAAATATGGGAGATAATACATACCTATGTTAATTAGCTCAATTTAGCCATTCCACAATATGCTCCGTATTTCATTTTTTATTAAATCATAGCTGTGTACATTAATGCAAGTATGGGGTACAATGTGCTGGTTTTATATACAATTTGAAATACTTTCATCAAACTGGTTAACAAAGCCTTCACCGCATTTTCTTAGTTATTGTGTTAAGACATTTATAGTCTAGACTTAGTAGATTTAACATGTACCCTTGTAAAATGCACCATAGGTGTGATGATCCATATTTCAAAACATCGCAAAGTATATAATAAATATAAGTATAAAACAAGTATAGTGTTTGTCAATTTAAAAAGGAATTGTTTTTTAAAAATAAAAAATAAATAAAAGCCTCTTTGCACAGATGATGTAGACAGAAAAATAATTGTCCAGCTAGCCTCCTAGTACATTCTCTATGTCTTTATTTCTTTTGTATATTAAAAAAAAAAAGATAAAGAAAACATTTAAGGACACCCTATCATCTTAGTGATATTGGAACTTTAATTTCCCCCTGTGTCTTTTGGAGTTTACTGGTTGTGTAATAGTCCGTGGTGAATACACCAGAGTCTGTTAAGCTATTTCCCATTACTGAACATTAGGCTTCTCTCTCGCATTTTGTATGTCTGTGTGTGATTAGACTTGATCACGACAGACAGTACTGCAGTTTGTATAGCTTTTGGCTCCTGTCAGAATATTTCTTCAGTGTAAATTTCCAGGAGAAGGATTAGTGGGTCAGAGTAAGCACATCTTTATGATTCTCATTACCGACTGCCATATTTCTTTCGAGAAGAATTATGCTGATTTAATTCAATGCCCACAGCCTTCGAGTCTATCAGTTTCAGCGCAGCCTCACCAGCATTAGGGTATTATTTCCTAAGACTTAAAATGTTACCTTTTCAAAGTCACTTTCATTTGCATTTTTTATTACTAGCAGGGTTAAACCATTTTCCCACGTGTTCACTTATCTAGTACTATTTGTGAAATATGTTTTAGGACCACCTGGGAGGAAGGGGTGGTGGGCCGGAAACTCCACTTCTCATGGCTAGAGGGGGCAGATGGCAGCTGTGAACGAGAGTCTCCAGGAAGAAAAGTTGAATTGATTTCCGTGATATGGAGTGAGTGCAGAGCATACGGCTGCTTTTGCAGTTTAAAAAAAGAAAAAAAAAATTTTTAAAGGTTGTAACTCCTGTGGCCAAAAGAAACATAACCCCCCCCAAAATAAAGAGCCCAAAGGGGGTGCTCATTTGCTTACCCTGTTGTCCTCAATTGAAATGTTTCCAGGAGCTCCTGGGAGGCTGTCAATCTCTGGTCCTGCTATTTTTCCAGTTGTCCACATTAAAACTTCTAAAGCAAAAAGTAGTTGCAAAATATATGATAAGGTACACCTCTCTGCGGTATTTGTGCGTTTCACGTGCTCCTAATCGTTGGTCTGTTGAAAACAGTTGTACAACAGAGCATTTCTTAAGGCTGAATAAACTCACTGCCTGCAAGAGTCTGAGCTCGGTCCCGGCCCCTCTGCCCACCTTCCCACCCCACAGCCGACCAGGCCCCAGGGCTCAGGATTTGAAGACTGTAGAACTAAAGGGGAAACAAACAGCTCCAAACTCTCAAGACTCTGGAAGACTTCAATGTCTGTTTTCTTAGCATTAGGCTAATAACGCCTTTCCTGCTTCCCCCGCACCCGCCCTCCCCCTCCAGGGAGCTAAGCCCAGGGGTTACATAACTGTGACTTGGCACCACTGCCAAGTGCAGGGAGCTCGCGCGGCTCACTGAACTCTGGCGCTGCGTGCGTTTCCTTCCCTGCACTTGCCAGTGGAGGAGCGCAGTTAGAGGATAAATAGATGACTTCGGAGTGGGCTGGCCAGGGCCGCCTCCTGCTGCCGCACGTTGGTAAGCAGGCCAGGTCAGGTCCTGCTCGGGAACCAGACGAAGCCCCAGCTCAAGGACCCTGGGCAAGTTACGTGTTCTTTGTCCCTATGTGTAGCCTCAGCGGCACTGCTGACTGTAAAGCTGCCCAGGCTGTTTGGGAATACACGTTCAAGGGGAAGGGGATCCTCCACCGATCTTGAAAGCTGTGGGCACAAAAGATGCTGAGTTCGCTCTTTTCCAGAGCAGCGCTGACCTAACAAGAGAAAAGGATGTGCTCACTTCTTCCCCTCCACCCAGATACCACCAGGCACCCGGCCTCTGCACACCTTCCACGTCCTTCAGAAACAGAATAACATAGGGGGATAAATTTGGCCTACCAAGTTCAGAAGACCCCGCTCTCCTCCTGATAGGTTTTGTGATATTCAAGAAGTTACTTAAGCCCTCTAAGTCTCAGGCTCCCCATCTGTGAAATGGGATAATAACAGAACCCACCTAACACAAGGTCATTGTAAGAATAAAATGAGATATGGAACAAACAGCGCTCGCTTGAGTGCATGATCCATGGTAAGAGACAAATAAGAAATCAGCTTTCATCCCCACATTGTCTTTTTTCTTCACCTCACTTGCTAGACCCGGTGACACCAGTAGGTTAGGCACCATGCTCGCTTTATACCAGTATTGCTAGGACTCTGCACAGTTCCTGACGCTTGATAGACCCGCAGTAAATTTGGTGATGGCATGGCTGCGTGGAAGTGGATCACAGATGGGGCAGTGTGGTTTTCATTCTGTTGTGTTTTAATATTTTTTCATTTCCAGTGATGGTGGAGGTGGTCAGTAAAGTAATCCCTCATTCTGCCCATCCATCAGACAAATTGTTTCTTTAGCGTCTATGAGAATGAAAATCAGGATGAAGGAGTTCTTATTTTAGGGTAGTTTCTCACGTGAAACTAAATTATTAATTGAGTAGTGGTGCTGGTTGGAAGCAATTACTCAAGGAGAAGCATGGCCGATTCTTCTTAAAGGAATGTGCCAGGGAATGTAGCTCACATGTGGCTGTTCACGGTCTACACTGTGCTGCCTAGACCAGCCCAGTGGTCCCCAGGCTTGTGTGCACATCACAATTACATGCACAACCTTAAAAAAAGAATACTGCCTGGTAAGGCCCTACTTCTGGAGAAGCAATTTCAGAGGTACTGACTTAGATATGAGTGTTTTCAGAAATTCTCCAGATGGTTCTGATAAGCAGCCAAGGCTTGAGGTCCACTAGGCTAAGCTCTTCCATTCCCAGCATGGCAATAAGGAAATTTTTCTCCCTCTATTTATCTTTAAATTCCATAATCATTATAGCTCAGCTGAAACTCCTCCCCCCACCATGTCCCCACCTAACAGGTACATTTCATGTGTATTCTGTGACATGGGAGTATTGTCACTTCTTAATTTCCTGAGATGTAGAAAGATTTGCTGGACAAAACCCAAGTGCTTTGGAAAAGATATATCCAAATGTTTTTGAAAAGGGAAGGCTGAAATCTGAGTTACCACACTTCAAGCTGAGGCAAACTCTTTGGTGCGTATGAACCACAAAGATAATTCATCTCAGGAATTATCCTCCTCCCGGGTCTCCATTGACTATATCATGATGTTTTAGTCAATAGAAAAAGAAATCATTCTTTTATCAGTTTGCGCTTATCAGTTTAAGATAATTCCTAGAGGAAAATGTAGAGCCATTACTGAGGTCATTGGAAGCTCCATTGGGAACATCATCCTGTATGACTACCGACTTGGATTTTGGAAAAGAAGTATGGATTACTACTATTTAGCCAACAGGTTCCCAGAGAGAAAGTTTCCTCAATGCATTGGACTGTTAAGCTATTTGTTACTTGTGCCAAACAGCATTTCTCCTCGAACAATCCTACCCACTCTCAATGTATCTTCTGCACCTGTAGCTGTGGTGAGTGGCCCTGGCTGCACGTGACCTCCATGGCATGGCCAGGCTGATAAAACACAAGTAGTCAGGAGTCTTGGTGAATGGGACAGCCTTAGGCATTGTCATGGCCCGTGGTGTGCCTTTGAACTGAGCAGCTTTGGGTGGTGTAGAGGGGGGGCATTTCTTTCTGACCAGAAAACTGAAGATGCAGAGATGATAGCCAGGTCAACCTGGGAGAGGCCACTGTGGCCACTCCAGGGAGACAGGTAGGCTCCGGTTCCTCATCGTGGGATAGAGTGTTCATCCGTGTTTGCGAAAGAGAAGAGTCACCCGAGCCCTCACCATGTGCTGGGATCCAAATTGCTCATCTCTTCACCGACCAAAGTCCAACCTGGGCTTGAAATGAGTCACTCACACTCTGCACCTGAACGTTCTCATCTATAAAATGGGACTAATTCGTACCTCACACAGAGCTGGGAGAGGGAATTGATTAATTAGCATTTACAATCTGCTTTGAACTTGAAAAGCCTTCTCTAGAAGTTGTTATTAAACCTGTATCATTTTTACTTTGACTTCTAGGGTGTGTCTAAACCTGAAACTCAAAGGAAACCTCACAGTTTGTCACACCCCGAGAAGTGAGATGAATGCAGATTCCCTGAAAATAGCTCCCCTTTAACCTGTCTACAAGATGCTCATCTAGACTTTACAGGGTTCCTGATGCAAAAGAGAAAGAAGCGCCACCATCTTCCATGGGGAAGAGCAGGAAGCAGTTTTCTAAACTGAGAAGGGGTAAGGGGGCTAGGAGTCTGTTCTTTGTTAAAGGGAGCACTCAGTTCTCAAAAAGTTTAATTTTTGACTCCCACCTTCAAGTTCCCAAGGATGCCAGAGCGTCTGCCTGGCAGAGAAGTTTATGTATGAGGCAGTGAAGCATATGCAATATAACTTGATTTCTAGCTCTGCTCATTCCCCCTGTTGTCACTCAGCAGCCCAACAGTCAGGTACAGACAGTAATTGGGCTGTGCTAGCAAGTTAGGTTTGCTGCACACCCAAAAGTAATGCACAACCAAGAGTATATTAAGGGACAGTGGCTTTGGGGGCCTGGGGGTGTTTAGCCCTTCTGTTAGAACAGAGATAGAAAGCCAGGCCCTTTTGTGTGGGAAAAAACAGTCACAGTATCCTAAACCCATCAGAGAGCCACCTGTGCCCAGCTGTTCCATAAGCCAGATCAGAAATTATTAGCTGCATTGATCTCTCAGCACTGACCATTTGGTAATTGTTTCTTACTGAAGAAACAGCTACTTGCAATCCCTATCGATGCCAGGCCTGTGCAGTTGCATTGGATTTTTCTCGCCTGAGGCTATGGCTTGAGTTTTAAGTCAATCGGAGTCTATACGACAGAGCTCGTATTGACTATTGGATTAAACAGCAAGTCAATTTATTCTTCTGGGTTCAATATTCAAGGATGCAAGAGAGCAAAGAGACCCTCCAGATGTGCTTTTGTGAGGCAGCGGTAACCCACTTACATTGTTGTGATGCTTTTTAAGCCATTCGAAATAGCATTTGCACACCCCTTGCTCAGCAGTTCAGTACACACCTTGGCTATTGGTATTTTGCTCACTCCCCATGCCGGCAAGATTGCCGTCTGAGTCTTGGCTCTCCAGAGCAGTTATTAGAGGTGAGCACCTGGATTCTGCTGCGTGAGGGGACTCTTACCACTTCAGCTCTTAGAGTGAATGCTCGCCCTCCTGAGTAAGGATGTTTAAAAATGAAGGTGCAATCCACACTGTAACCCACAGCGATGGAGGTGGGGGTACAATTTTAATTTCTCTCTCAGGAACAATCACATTTTGGTAGTAAGCTATTTTAGCATCTTAAGGTCAACTGGGACTAGGCAGAATCATATACCATTTTAGAGCTAAAAGTCATGAAATGGATACTCATTAAATATTTGAATTGAATCAGGCTTGACTTAGATGGAGAAACTGAGGCCCAGAGAGGCAAAGTGATTTGCCTAAGGTCACACAGCTGATTTGGGCAAAGCTGAGACTTCAACCAAGGTCTTGTTATAACTAAGCTGATTCTCCATGCTACCATGAAGTTAGTCCTTGTGCTTTCCACGTATCTGTGCTTATTCCTCAGCTCATGTTCTGGGTTTTATTTTGTTTTGTTATCAGCTTTTCACTTAACTAATTGGACTACACTTTGTTAGAGACATTGAACTGTGCAAATTCTTTTGGTTTTTGTGTTGTTGGGTTGTTTTTGCTACTGTCTTAAAGGGTCCTCTTTGTTTTAGAATATGATGACTGCTTATAAAGCCTAACAATGTGCATTTATCTATTTAGTAAATATTTATTCAGCACCTCTATTAACTAGACTCTAGGTACAATGGATATATCAATGAAGATAAAATAGGGAAATATTCATGCTATGAGGAAACTTATATAATATTTCTGCAGGAAAAAAGACAATTAGCAACAAATACAAGATATGAGCAAGTCGGATAGCATGTTAGAGGGTAATAAGTGCTAAGAGATGTAGGAAAAGTAGGGCAGGGTGGAGGGGAGGCGAGTTGCAGGTTTAAATAGAGTGGTCACGATAGGACTGCATCAATCCAGAGACAGTAGTTGCACTTATGCTGATGACAGTGTCTAGACAGTGGTTGGTAAGGTAAAGATACAAGGACTCTTTACAAGAGCTGCACTCCCCTAACCAGAGCCAGACCCCAAACTTTGAGGACCCCACATTTTGTGTCTGCCTTTTGCAGCCTGGCTCAATTGCAAGCTTCTTATCCTTTTGTTTAGGGATCTATGCTCTTCTGTGCCTATCTCAGTTTGGTTTGCATAATTTAAAAGGAACAGAAGGACACGTGTACTTCAATAAAGTCTGGTTGTGAAGTCTTTGATGCTCCTGCCTTTCCTTCTCCCCCGCATCCAGCGCTCTGTGGGTGCTCACTAGTTTCCCAGCCCTTCCCTCTCCACCAGGCAGCCTTTTGCATCTTTAAATGCCTGGATCCCTCCTCTCTGCTCTCTTTCCCTCCTCTCTTGAAGACCTTGCTAAAAGATTACCTAGCCATCTGACAGACTAATCCAAGATGAAGGGGAAGTGGCCGATACTCTGTTAACACGTCCCTCCAGGGTGCAGGTGCACTTGCTTTTGCACAATAATGACAATAGCAAACACATGTGTCCCTTTTGAGGGATGTCAGGTACCGATCTCTGCATTTATATAAAATTAACTCATGTAGTATTCACAGTAAACATAGAGAAAGAGGTGATGATCATCCTCATTTTACAGTTCGTGAAACTGAGGCAAAATAACTTGCCCAAAGTCACACTGCTTTTAAGGGGAGCTGTGATTCAAACACTCAAGAGTCTAGGTATATTCAATGCCTTAACCTAGGAAAGTAAGTGTGATTCTGTTCCCAAGTCAACTCCATTTGATTGGTAGTGACAACTCGAAGTACCGGAGTGAGAAAGATTTCGGGGCTATGTCTGGTGTTAATGGAAAAGACTTCTGGGATTGATTAGTGATGTCTGCCACAGTTCAGGAAGGGGGATTGTCAGAACTGAAGCTTGGCCAACAAGGGAAAGATACTGGTATGTGGGGGCTAGTCCCTGTTAACTGGTACTGTAAAGTGGACTGTAATTTGCCAGCTGAATCCAGTTCTTATTCTCTTAGTGTGGGCTTTATGCCTGCAAGAATCAGGACAGTGAGGCTGAGACCCAGAGGATTCCGTGTGCAATGCATTCAGTAAAAGAGGCAGGGAGGGAGAAGCAGATGATGGTGGGGTGAAGCTGGCACCTGCAAACGGTCACAAAGGCCTTCACCTGAAGCTAGTTGGTTATTACCGTATCCTGGGTGCTGTCTAAACTCAATTCTAGCTAAGCCTGCAAAATATCTTCCCCCTTCAACAAAGTTTCAAGTTCCCATCGAATTACCGATAAGATTCTGAGGTTGAACTAGTTCACACACCGGCATTGCTGACTTCTGCAGATCTCATGCCTCCTCCGGCACTTAGGAAGGGAGGAGATGAGCCAAAGGGTAGAAGGGGTCAAAGCCCAACATAGAGGACTTTTCCCCCTTGCCACTTTGTATTCCATAATGACCCAGTCGTGAAAGGAGGAGGTGCTTCACAAGACAATTCTTCTATGTCAGTAATTTTAAACCTAAAGAGGTTTGATGTCCCATAAGCATATTCATCTTTCCATGTTTATTAAATTAAGCCCTCGGTGAATCTGCAACAACATACTGTTCATTAATAGGAAGAGAGACCATTGTTTCCCCCCAGGGAATATGTCGACTCAGATCTGTTCCAAGGTAGGCGTAGAGGAATTGTGTGTGTGTGTGCACACGTGAGCTTTGAGTAGGGGGTGATGAGGGAGGGGCCCAAAGCAAAGAAAGGAAAGAAGGAAAAGAGATCTTAAACCTTAGACCAGAAATAGTCAAGAAGGATTTTTATCAGAGCTAAGTTCAAGTACTTCCTGGCAGAGTGGCTAGCAAGGTACTAGCTTTTATCAGGAGAAAAAGGAACGTGTAATTGTAGCGTCTCCATAGGAAGAAAACTGCAGATCTGTTCAGGGGAACCCACACACACATTTGAAAACAGCTTACGTTTAGGAAATTCCGGTTTTTTCCTTCTAGCAACATTAACATAGTCAAACAACTGAAGAGAGAATTCTATTAACGAAGTCAGTCCCATCAAGTTAAAGCCTGGTAATAATTGCCGTCGGGGCTCGGTGGGGAATCTAATGACTTGCAGCTCGGACCAGAATAACATGGAAACCCCATCTATTTGGAGTCATGTTACTACTAATGCTGAAGGCAGATCCAGGCGGGCCGACACAAGCACAGGGAATGGAAGAAAGAGGGATGGAAAGAAGACACCAAGAAGCCTTAGAGGTGTGGATGTCTTGTCCCCACTCATTTCAGGACAACATACTTTCTTTAGAGAATGTTACAGTAATACCCTCAAAATGTCAGTCACAAAGGAAGTTGAGGAAATGTGTTGAGTAATCATGAATTGATACTATAATTACCCTACATTTTCAAGTTTCCAGTTAAAGCCAATGGTAGTTTTGTAATAGAATCTAAGGAACGTGGTTATAATGTGGGTTCAACAAAGAGAACACTTTCGTCCTCAATTCTTATGCTCTGCTTTAGGGTGAAAATAAGATTACCCCAGGAGGGGCAGACTGGAACATTGAGAAAGAGACCAGCAATTGACTTCTGTCTGTTCACAAGTACGAGCAGCAGACGCGGGGTATCTCGGGACTTTAAAGGAAGATGAAGACTGTGAGACATTTTCATGACCTAGATATGAGGACATCTGCTGAGACTCCCAAATGTGCCTAAGATAGGGACACGAGAGAGGGGCTTTCTGCTTTCTTTACATACACTCTGCTGGTAGATGCGGGAACGGTCCTTAGAAAGGAGTGTCTGATCAGGGATCTGAGGAGGAGATTGAGCATCTCTGACTCGTCTGAGGTCTCTGTTGAAGGATGGAGCAGTTTCCAGCGATGGATCTTGGATTAGGGCAGATTCTTAGGTGGAGACATCAAAGAATAGGGCAATCCATTTGATGATGAATATTATTGGTAAGTACGTGGCATTGCTAAGCACAATGCAGACTTACCTAACCCAGAGCCCTGGCAAAAGTCGGCCCAGCCACAGCAAGAACACATCCAGTTTCCCTGGAGTATAAAGCAGAACAGTGCCCAATTAGGAGTCCCTGGAAGAAGCCACGGCTGTGTGTGTCAGCCAGGGGAATCTGAGTCAGGCCAGAGACATATACTGTCACCAAAAGGTCTTCCTTTCAGCTGTGTCCCAACCAAGAGCTTTTCACATTGCTGCAGAATGCTCCTGATTTATGCCTCCCCAGATGGCCACACAGAATTTCCTAAATGATTAGAATCTTAAACCTGGGAGGAGAGATGTATTTCAATGCCATAGGTGCAGCTATCGCCAGGTCTTTATTACACATCACATAAAAGCGAGGTACTCCCTTAAAGAAAACCAGAACTCTCGGCCTCTGCACTTGGGAAGCTGCCATATCCAGGTAGGGTAATGTCAACTCTGGGTGGGCAGATAGCTCTGAACATGGCCATAATTGATGCTGACCTAACCTTCCTCAAGTCTTTATACGCTCATCAATTTAATGACTATTGTGTGACTCTGCCACGTTATTTTTCCTTTCTAGGCCTCAGTTCTCTAAGACAGAGGATTCTCCCACTCTCGATTCCCACCCCTTTTTTTGTTGTAGAGACAGAGTCTCACTTTATCGCCCTCGGTAGAGTGCCGTGGCATCACACAGCTCACAGCAACCTCCAACTCCTGGGCTTAGGTGATTCTCTTGCCTCAGCCTCCCGAGTAGCTGGGACTACAGGCGCCCGCCACAATGCCCAGCTGTTTTTCTGTTTTGCAGTTCAGCCGAGGCCAGGTTTAAACCCGCCACCTTCGGTATATGGGGCTGGCGCCCTACTCAATGAGCCACAGGCGCTGCCCTCCCACCCCTTTTTTTGTAGCCATATGGATGCCCAGGGTATTGTTCAGTGAAGCAGATTTCAAAGTAAATCAGCACCCATAGAGTAGGTAAAAGCATTACCAATGTAACAGATGAACTGTGGTTATGTAAAGAATATTCCCGTTCTTAGGCAGCACACACAGTCTTTAGAGCTAAAGGATCGTGACTATACCCTATCCTCAAGTGGTGCAGAAAACAATTATGTGCCTCCATAGAGAAAGAGAAAAAAATGTTTGTAAGTAAATCACTCCAAATAATGAAGCCAGCAGTGACATCATTCTTCAGGTCAAGGTTCACCATAGATATTTACAGCTAAGAGGCTGCCAGAAGCCCTCACCTCCCTGTGTTCTGGCTTCATAGACTTGTCAAGATGGATCAAGGCTTCATCCCCCGCAACCTTCAGGTGCAAATGAGCTGTCAAGGGAGGTTTTCAGAAAGCAATAAAAGAGCCCTTTCCTTAGAGGCCAGGAGGGTCTGGGTCTCCCATTTTAGTCAAAGGAAGCTAAATGGAACTTGCAACTCAAAATATGTAATGATTCACCCCATGGTAATAAAGCAGCCCTAGAAAACTCCCTAGTGGGATTAATCTTAATCGGCAATTAAGATAAAGTCTGGGCACATGCTAATCCAGGGCTTAATCAGAGACGTTTTAATGTGCTGCTGTGGTGTGGATAGAAGACTGGGATTCCACTAATTGAGCCTGGAATGTGGGTGTGAGGAGGAGGGGTCACAGTGGAAGATTGCCCGGAGATCCGGCCCTGAAATGAGGTTTTGCAGGAGCGTTGGGCAGTCTTGCTAGCATGGGCACCTTGGGTGGCTTGCCCTGCTATCGAGGCACACAGGTAAACAAGCACCCCACCATCTTTACTCCAGTGCCACCAGAAAAAAAAAAGCAGGCTTCTTGCTTCACTAGCCTATTCTGTAAGCCCTGGTTTGTGAGGCGATCACTACTAACAGCAGGATTAGGAACCCGTGTGAGGAAAAGCAGAATAGAAAAGAAAAAATAGTTAAAATGGTTTTAAAAAAGTTAAAGCTGGCATCATTACTCTATTGTTTTCTTCCTAGAAATTTCTGCATATTTCTAAAAGCCAGGCAAATAGGTGATATAGCTTGTAAGTGTAAAATTCCCAGCGGCTGTGACTTAGTGCCTTGGGTTAGCAAGAGAATCCTCCCACCTGCTCGCCAGCTGGTTTTGCCTCCGTGTTTAAATCCTACCTTGTCAGCTGTGATTTGAAAAGCTGAAGCTGGCGTTGCCCTGAAATTCTCATTAGAAACCCAAGCATCCAGTTTAAATATAAATATATGAATAGTGCATACATTAGGGAAGTATTTTCTATATTTTTGACCTCATCACTAAATGCACTCTGGTCACCATGCTACCTACGCTTTTCCAAGATCACAGGTGTCCTTGTGACTCTGAGAGATAGGTGAGTAGCAGGGCCTTCTCCCACAAGGCCGCTGATCTTCAAAGAGATCAAGTGGCTTGCTTATATAAGACCAAGTTTTGCATTATTTATTTGCTGGTCCACGAGAAATGAATCTGGCCATGAAACTCTTTATCAGATATGATTGCGAGCACGTACGCTGGCTTCCCCCTGCTCGCATTGTGCAGTAAGCATTGAGCCTTTCCTTAATGCAAGAAAATAAATGTGAGACAGTTGAAGCTGCAGAAGAGAGCAGCTCAGTGACAACCAGTCGTCGCCTTTAAACCAGTGGGTATCTTGTGGGTACCAACTGTGAGAAAGGCATAGCATGGACTCTGCAAAGCACACGAGGAGGCATAGGCACTACTACCCAAGATCTTGTGTTCTCTTGGAAAGAATACAGGTAAAATGCTAGCCAAAGCTCCTAGCAGCAGGTGAGCGGCACGGTGAGTGGTGCATACAGAAAGAGCTCTCTAATCTAAAAGGAGCGAGACATCACTTCTGGATGAGTGTTCAGGGCAGGCGTCCCTGAGGCAATCTTGAGTGATCCAAGGAGAGAGGAGGAAAGGAGACATTCCCGACGGGAAAATAACCAAACTCAGTGGAAGGGAGAGGGGAAAGAGTTGGATATAGTAGAAAATAAGGCAAAAAGGGTTAGAGCTGGTCTATGGAGGACCAAGAAGTCCTGGCTTAGAAGTTGAAGCTTGCTACTTTATCCACTATGCATCAGGTTGACAGATTTAGCAAATAAAAATACCAGATGCCCAGTTAGTTTTGAATTTCAGATAAAGAACAATTGTGGATGTAACTATGTCCCAAATATTGCATAGGAAACATATTATTTGTTGTTCATCTGAAATTCAAATGTAACTTGGTGTTCTGATATTTCACCTGGCAACTTTAATTGTGGAGCTATTAAGGTTTTGGAGTAGAAAGGTCCCATGAAGATAAATCTCTTCCAAAAAAGGGACGTGAGAATCACACCTCAGGAACTGTGAAACCTACCCCATTGTGGTGGGGTGGGTACCTGTAGTCCCAGCTACTTGGGAGGCTGAGATAGGAGGATCGCTTGAACCCAGATGTTTGAGGCTGTAGCATGTTATTATTAAGCCTGTGATAGCCACTAAACTCCAGTCTGGGCAACATAGTGAGACTGTGTCTCTAAAAAAGAAAAAGAACTGTGAAACTTCGCTCATCCCACGCGTTCCCTTATGGGAAGACTCAGTGGAAATTTCACGCCCTATCTAAGGGGTTCCCTGTAGCTGATGTGCATGAATCACCTGCTTATGAGATACGAGCTTAACATGAACCATGAAGTCAATAATGTCACACAAATGAAGTAGTTGTCCCTAGGAAGGCTGATTAGTGTCGAGTTGAACTGGGCTTTGAAAACATCATTTCTAACAAACCCCTGAGTCCTGGGCTTTCTACACATGCCTATGTGTGCTGGTCAGGAAAGAAACACAAAGGGAGAGAAGACGTAATAGGCCTGACTTAACAAGCATAATAGGAAAATTACATTGGACCACTACAATGTGCATTATAATCTTTCTTCTCCCAGAAAAAAAAAATGTAATGTAGTTTTTGAACATTTATAGTTTCTAGAATTTAAATGGGCAGCATCCAGAAACAAAAAGCCCTTTAACGAAGGTGTAAATTGTGCTTTCTTAAAATGACTTTTCTTCCCTACCCCGGTACCCACGGTAATGAACACTCCTACCCAATCAAAATATGAAAACAAAATTGGAGCTGTGTCAGCATCTTGGCTGCAAATAAAACTCAAAACAGGTTATAGCACATGCTAGGAATACAAAATAAGGTTAGAAGTAATGCTTCAGCTGTGAGTTCTTCAGGCTGTGGGAATAATAGAGCATAATTTAGTAGAAGAGGAACTAGGGAGTCAGCATACACAGGAAAAATGAAAGAAGCAAGAAAAATGCAAGGGGTAGGAAACAGGATTGGAAGGAATTTAAGGGGGACAATAGGTGGCAAATCATTAGAGAGGAAAGGCCCAGCCTAATCAGAGAAAGTTCAGGAGCAGAGAGCATAGAGGGTGGCCAGGGTGGTTTTATATAAACTGTTCATCATATCGAGTGTTCAAGGTGATTCCAAAACGGACCTCAGGCATCAGAGAGGCGAGCCCGTAGCGTACACGTTTGTAACATCAGTGTCTGACTCCTGACAAGACCAGAAAGAAGCGATCCACTGAGACCTGAGCAGTCCTTTGTTACCTGGTGACTAGAATGTTCAGAGATGGTTTATTTTATTGGTCTAAGATTATCCCCTAAACCCTAACCAAATTTGTAGAGCAGCCTTCTAATTCCCTTGGCTTGTAGGTGCAGATGTCAGCTCGCGGCATTCAACCAAATGGATTCTTTTTTTAATTTTCTTTTTGCAACTTCCTCACGATGTTACTAGTCCAGGCCTCCCCCTCACTCGGTGAGAACACCTAACCCTGGTGAATAAAGATGAAACAAAAATAGTTAACAAGTTTGCAGGAGGCTTGTCAAGACAGTGATCTCGAATAGAAGTTTGCACATTTGCTTTTATTCTAATTCAAAGAGCATTTTTCTTCAATATTTATCATGGAAGTTAATTTCCCTTTGTACTTTGCTTCTTGGGGCTTACACTTAAGAACGTGTTATTAAGGGAAACGGGTGACCTTCCTTTACCCTCTTTGCTCACCAGGAAAAATAATTGAAACATATGATCTCTCCGATGTATCAATGTAGAATAAGGCATCAGTTACCTGATTAGGATGATGACCAGCGTTTCACAGGCTGCGTTGATAGCGTTCACATTTTTAAAATAACCCCACATGCAGCGCTCATTCAGTAAAGACTTATTAGGGATAAGAAATGAAAATGTGCCGATTGAAACTCCCCTAAATGTACTACAGCCCTACTCTGTAACTTCTCTTGAAATAATCATTTTGTGAGAAGACACATTTCTCACCTTTATTAATTCCTTGCCAAAGTCAGCTCCTCCCTACCACCTGGTCAGTCCTTTCTCATTGTCTGCATGTGATAAGTTCATTAGAAAGAATAAAAAGCCATTTATCACTCCAGCCTGTCTGTCACTGCACCTGCTCGTAATTTTACCACTTATTCTTCAGTTGTAGGACAGATTTGAGCTTTGGCCTCTGGTTTGGTTTATTCTGGGCTTCCGCTGCTCAATATTAATTTTTTTTTATTAGTGGGGCCTTTAGTGGTTAGCTATAGAAGCAATTATTTTACACTTTCAAAAATAATATGGGGGGGTGGAGAAAAACTTGTAAAGTCCGGTTGAGGCTCAGCCAATAATTTGGAGAGACATCAGTTACCTCTACCCGACATGAGGAGAAGTTCAGCCAGCCCAGGACTCACACCGGGACAGACCTGCCCATCCTTTCAGGTATGTTCACAGGCTCTTGGAAAGATCATTCATTTCTTGATTAACTTTACAGCCCCGTCATGATCCTGCAGTGCACATATGCCAGTTCCTCATTACCCATTCCGTGCCCAGCAAGTTCCTGATGGGTTTCACATTTGAAGTCGCTTGATGAATTTACCTGGCTATTCAAGGTAGTGAGTGTGTTGCCATCTGGCAACAGAGGAGTGAATGGTGAAGTCTTGTTAAGCAGAAAGTGTAAGGATAAGTGCAAGTGTAGTGATGGGGTTTGAAGAAACAAACATCGATGGAATATACTGTTGACTCTTCCAAGTCAATTTCACTTCCCCAAGGAGACCTTGACAGGTCCCTGTGAGGTTCAGGTCCCTCCACACCATAGACCACCCTGGGTGGGTACTTTCTGCTTGTCAGGCACCTGTGCTGGGCATAGTGGGTATAGTGACACATGAGGGATGGCCCTCCCCTTACTGAGCTGATGATTGGATGAAAGAAGACTAGTGGGATGGCCCTGCCCTTACGGAGCTGATGATTGGATGAGAGAAGACTAGTGGGATGGCCCTGCCCTTACAGAGCTGACCATTGGATGAGAGAAGACTAGTATATGGACCTTTCACCATGGGACACTTGAGTAAAAGTGTCAGAATAACTGGTTCAGGGGCCACAAGAATCTTCACAAAGGAGCTGACAGTTAAGCTAGGCCTTGCAAGACAGGAGGGAGTTTCCAGGTACAGGGTGATTAAGGACAGAGAGCTTAAAGCAGAAAGAACAAAGTATGCAAATGTAAAAAGCAATAAAGAGACCAAGAATGTCTAGGGGGCAGTGAGAGCGTTGGCCTGAGTTGAGCCCAGGTGAAAGAGATTATGGGGTCCAGGAGACCTTTCTTAAGGACTTTAGTTTTTCTTTTTTTGAGACAGAATCTCACACGTTCCCTTGGAGTGCTATAGTGGTCCCAGCTCACAGCAACCTCAAACTCTTGGGCTCAAGCCATTCTATAGCCTCAGCCTCTCAAGTAGCTGGGACTACAGGTTCCCACCACAACTCCTGGCTATTTTTTGTTGTCGCCATTGTTGTTTAGCGGGCCTGGGCCGGGTTCGAACCCACCAGCCCAGATGCATGTGGCCAGCACCCTAACCACTGAGCTATGGGTGCCGAGCCAAGGACTTTCTTGCATTGATAATTGGAAAGAGGGATGCTTCAAAGCCAATAGTTCTAGTTCCAATACCCAATTCTCCCACATGTCAGCTGTGTGAAATAGAACAAGGTACTTAAAAACAGAAGGCCTTTATTTTTTCATGTGACCAGTGGGTATTATGATCTCAGCCTTGTAGATATCTTGGGAAGATCAAATGGGATGACATATTTAAAGAACCTGCTGGTGTCCCCCACATCTGCCAGTTATTATCATTTGCTTTTGTGTGTGTCCTTATCATGGGTCACAAACTCAAAAGCCCTGTGGCCCAGCAGGCAAAATAAAGATATCAAGAGAGCCAAGTCTAGGGTGCTTAATGGCATCTGTCCTGTGGCCTCAGTTGAGAAAGAATCTATACCCCATCTGAAACAGGCCACATGCAGGCAGGGAGCCCTGTACCTTTCAGTTGTCCAGGAGAGGTTGACATAATGGATTTGTAGGTGAAATTCCCCAACTTTTCTGTATTGGGTATAATCTGAAGCTGAAACACAGTGCAGGCAAAACGGTACGTGTCTATGAGCCGTACATGATCTGTGAGCTGCCAGTTGACAGCCTTTGATCTCTGTCTTCTCACCCACCACATTACAGGCTCTTCCAGGGCAAGGGCTGTGGTTGTTAATGATTCGTATCAGGGCCGGCTCATGGCAGGTGCTTCGTGGTTGGAGGGCACTGACTTTAGCCACATACAGACATCGACACCAGGGGCGAGGAGAAGCAAGCCAACAAGTGAGGTGTTCAAAAGTGCAGAATTCAAAGAGTGACCCAATGCCATAGCACAAGCCCAGGAATGAAAACTTTTAAAACTCAGCCCCAGCAAGAAGCTCCTGGGAGAGGAGCAGATCCCTGGGAAAAAAAAAATGTGCAGTCTGTGAAGGGCAAAGTTTGGCAATCTATTAAACAGCAAGTTACAATAGGCGAGTACAGAGATCACAGAGGCAGGGATTAATGTACACACATCTATACAGGGAACTTTGATGCTTTCAAATGCCTCCTCGCCATCTGAAAATCAGGCAGCAGGCATCGCCTACATATTTCACAGCAGTCTACCTGTCTGGGTGTTTGGGCTTGACAGCAGGAAGCTCTTTGAAATGAGGCTGAGGCATTTCAAACACTTCTGCTTGAATATCCAGTTTGTATATTCTGCTGATGCCTTTTTAAATTGGCTTTATTTTACCTTATTTTTTTTTTTTTACTAATTTTGGAATCTCTTATTAAGTCGGAAGTCTGCAAAAGAACAAATTACAAGGCTAAGATGCCTTTTGACAATATCAAGTCAATGACAACAGGCACAACCCCATGGGCTCATCCACAAGCCCATGGAACAAGGAAGAAGTTATATTCACAGATCAGAACTATTTTCAACAACAGTTCAGTAAAAAGTGCCAAATGTTTGAACCATTTGACTCCTGCCCAGATAATTTCCTAATGGTTTAGGGAAGGATGTTTACAGCTTTCTATGAGTAATAAATAATTTAGAAACCATTCATTAAAACCATCTAAATTACAGGCACTGTAGGCAAATTTCTTCTTTTAAGAAGGAAAGGATGACCTGAAAATTGGTCCCCATTTCTTGCCTTCTTCTCTTTGATTCTCTTTTTGCTTATTCTTCTTACTGAGCAAAGTACCAATATTAGGGGGTTTGCACCACCGTAAGTGCTTAGAACCACTGAGCAGGTAAAAATGAAGCTGAGCTGCACTGGCCTGGTAAAATCATGGGGTGGAAATCTGAAGACCGTAAGTTTTATCTTGAGGGCCACAGAGGTCTTGCTCACCCTTCTGTGCTCATTTTAAAAGAAGATGCCACATCCTGGCGGAGTGGAGGAGAATGCAAGGAATTGCATGAGGGAGGTTCTGTGACTCAGACCTTCAAAGCTGCCTCATAGAAGGGAAAAATACTATCCTCATTCAAATGGCGATGGAGGTGTGGTAGCGTGGCTATCTCCTCTAACACCACGCTGCAAGTCCTTGATTGTGGGGTGTGGGAATCTTACACAAGACCTAACCAAGCCGGAGAGGATTAGCTTTAATTTCATTCAAAAACTATAAGTAGGAGAAAAGTCTGTCAGTACCCTAAGGCAATACTTAGGAACAGGTAGAAGTAGGTATGATGGTTTTTCGGGGAGTGACAGAAAGGCTGTGATTCTGAATTGGTCTCAAGAACTCCCAGGCCACACTCGGTGGGTGTACATGGCACTTATTTTCATTTGGTATGGCAGGGGATCTTGAGAGCAAGGAGCTCTGGTTTGGCCAATAGACATAAAAGATAAGCAACCAAATTGTTGGCTTGGGCCAAAGTCCTCCCCTTTCACAAATAGCCTATATCAGGGGGAGAGAAAGAGAGAGGAATTAGAAGTGGGCCCTGTGTTCAAAGAACTTCCCAATCCAATGCCATCCCTACCACTAACGGAGGCGTTTCTGATTGCCAGTGTTGTCATTCCTGTTGAAATGTGGCACCCACCTTCCAATTCACTGAAATCACGACATTGAGTGAGGCTACCTTTTGTGGTGGCCATCTGTAGACTGGCCTCCTTTCACTGAGCCCGGCCACTGAGAGGGTGCGCCTCTGGTCCTAGGTGTAGAAGCCATCTCCAGCTAAACGATGCACACATATTTTAAAGATGTCCCTTTTATAGTTTCTTAAATGACAAGGTCTTTTAAGCACAATGTGATAAAGGGGCACGATCATAATATGCATGGAAAGGAAGGTATTTAATATGAGCAGGAGTGTGGAAGCTGAGCTTTATCAATGAGTGGAATTTCCTGTAAGGAGAAAGATAAATGAATTAGTAACTCAGAGTAATTTTTTAAAAATACATATCCAGATGAAAGCTCGGATAATTTTGATCCCTTTTAGCCAATGAAGTATGATCTCTAATTAGGTTTCCATGCAGACGGTACAGGCTTGGAGTACATTTCTGAATCTAGTTGACCTTTTCAGCTGCAAAAGCCAAATGATTTCCATTCCATGCTCTTTAATTCTGCAGGAATTTCTAATTTGTTGCCAGAGATAAAAACTCACTCCAAACAGGAAAAAAAAAAAGTTTTAAATAGTCCAGAGTCCCATTTATAAAATATTAAAAATTTTCACGGTAGGAGAACCCTAAGAGACCCTTTAATTTAATCCCCTTATTTTACTGATAATAAAACTGAAGACAGGAGAAATTCAAAGACTTGCCCAAGGTCACTGAGGGACCGAGGACCTAGGATTAGAACCCACGGCTCCTGCTTCGCACCCCAGACTCTCCGCTTGGCTGGTTTCTCATTTGCCTGCCAGGCTGTTTTTGTATCGTCCAGATGTTGCTGAACCAAAGGTCCCTGGCTGAATTCCACCAGCAGACCTGCTTTAGGGAAACTTCCACGGGCCAACACCTACCCTCTTGCCTTTCTTAATTTCTTTTGGAAATTCTCTATTCTCTCGCCTTATTAATGTTAAAACAAAACGGGTTCTTTTATTGCCACAGGCAGCGGGAAAGTGAAGTTCTTGATGGAAGCCAGTGTCTTCCCTAGTGAGAGCAAGTAAATTAGTTCTGAGGTCCTCTCACTCACTGTAACTGTAATGAGAGAGACACCAGCCCTCCTTCATTAATGAGATGCCACTCACAAAGGGAGCAGCCTCGGAGAGCCTTTGGGGAGGGGGGTAGCTGGGAGAGCAGTGATTGGCACTGTTCTAGGAAGGGAGGAAGCAGAAAATAAAAGCCTCCAGAGGTGGGAAAACACGTGCATGATCTCCAATCTGAAGGGTCGGTCCAGTGGGAGTCGGCAGCGCTTCTGAATGGGCAAAGCGGTGTCGTTTATGGCAAACATCTTTGAGCAGGAGAATTGGGAGCTACCCTCCAGCAGAGATCTCCCACGCGTGCTTCCCGAAGCAAACTTGTGTTCCTGCTAAGTGTGTCCCACGTGAGGACCCTTATGATTGGTCACAGTTGGGGCTGGTTAGCAGCTGGTTCTCTGCAAGGGTTACAGCCCGGTACCTCGTCTCTCCGCTGCCTCAGATTGTGTCAAGGGTTTAACCTGCTGTGTAACCTCCTCAACTTTGACAAGGAAACTTTCTGAAAGAAAGTTAATGGAAAGGAGTTGGATGCTAAGGGAGTCTTGTCCTTGCATGAAGTAATGTGCCTGGTAGGAGGTTCTGTTCTTAAAATATTTCCAAAGACCAGTTAACCCAAGGAACATGTTTCCAGGACAGTGGAAACATCTAAGTCATATTTGTTGAGCTCTTTCTCTCAAAAGTGGCTTGAGAATAGATTCTGTCCCTGGCAGGACCGTGTTTGTTGTGTTTCTTTCTCAGCTACTCAGAACAGCATTTGCAGCGTTGTTGAGAAAGTTTGGGGGAAATATCTGTGTAATTTTCCTAAGTTACTTCCACCATCCACAGCCTGTCTTTGCCTTGGTAGGCTGGTAAGATTCTGTGCATTTTGGAAATAAATAGGACTTTTATTTGGAATTAAATGCTTTCTTCCCCCAGTTGGGTTTTTTTTTTTCCTGAAAACATTCCCTTTTTTATGCATATGGGTCTACGTGAAGGTTAAGAGACTTTCAGCTCTCAAAACAACTTAATAAAATGTCTGAGCACACAATTAGGGATGCTTATGTCCTTCAAGAATCAGGAAACGGAAGTTCTAATTGGCAAAGCAGCATCTTGAATGTCATTTTCTAAACCCATTAGGCCATGTCTAACAGAGAAAGGGAAACAAAAGACCAATAGTGTCCCTCTTGGAGACATCATTTTAGGGTAAGAGTTGGATGATGTTGAACTTGTAACAAAATGTAGCTGCAATGCCATGTTCGCTTCAAGTAAAATTAAATTCCTTAAGATAGAGTGTGGGCTTGTCTAATACTAAGTGGAGTAAATCCGTGTATGTGGGCAAGCAACCTGGAGGCACCCCGTCGTTGTGTGTGAGCGTGCGTGTATGCACCGCACGCGTCTTTAAAAACACACAGCCTATAGGAATATGTCCTCCTCCAAATCCTTGGTGATCTTTCTCCATAGATTGGGCAAGACCCAAAGCCTGTCGTTTGACAGAAAGACAACACATCTGTCTTCATTATTCACATCTCATGCGGCAGGACAATTAAGTTGGCGAACCCATTCTAGACAAAGTGTCACATGCCTCGTTGGGAAGCTATGCACCAACCTCAGTGCCTGATCCACCCTTCAAGCCACTTTTCCTAGGACAAGTTTGCAAACTTAATTGTCAGAACTCATACGATGACAGCTCTGATGCTATTCCAGGAAAAGAATTCTAAAAATCGCTTTGAAGGGTAGACTTAGGCAGTGACATCCTGCATACTTTCCCAAGGGGCGTACTTCAAAGGTGACCACAGGGTTACTTCAGCACTGAGGTATGTAGCACCTTTTCTAGGCTGAGTTCAAGAACTTAATTGTCACACCTCATATGCCACAACCTTAGCTGCTTTAGGTTTGCCACCATTAAAATGGAAATCAAGAAGAACCAGAAACTTATAATAAATCCAGGCCAGAGCTAAGCCTCCTGGAGACATTAGCCTGCCTGGAATCCCCTCATTTTGTTTAGCTGTGCTTTTGGAAAATCTGACAAGACTCACCTAAAAATTCCATTCTTTCTTGAACACCAAAAGGAAGCGTCACCATGGAAAATAAAGCTTCATAAAGCCAACTGCGTTTTATTTTTGACATTTTGTTTCTGCTAGAAACCTGTTTTTCAAAAGCTTGGTTGACAAAGCTGTATTTGTATATTTTTTTCCCCTTGTGTTTCAGACACCTGGGTTTTTAAAGACAAAATTCTTACAGATGTTTTGGATTCATTTGATTTCAGAGATGCTCAAGATCTTGATCTCCAAAGACTGGATTATTTTCTTCATTACCAACCATGGTGGTTTCCAAGGAGGGAGAAACTCGATTTCCAATTGACTTGACTGTAGTGGATTCACATCCTCCTGCTCTTCAGGCGGACTCAAAACTAAGCAAAACAAGTGTGCCAGCTGACTCAGATGTTTAAAATACTAATGTATCGACTTTGTCAGATCAAACTAATCTTGTCGTGATTTGAATTTGATCATAGGCATACCTAAATCGTCAGGGAGAAAAACAGAAGTCTACCCCAAAAATGGCTCATAAAAAAATGAGAGAATTTCAGTTTTACTTACTCAGGCATACCACAGACGAGGTGCTTCTCCAAGCTGATAAATGAGCCATATTTGCAAAGAATAGAAAGAACATTGTGGAAAATACATTGAAAGCAGAAAAGGGCTAGACTGGAACATTACTTTGCTTTTAATATTATAAAAGAGGGTTGTCTAGCACTTTCTCAACTAGTACGTCTAGTGAACTAGCTCTTGTACACATTTACCGTAAAATAATTGATGTTTGTAATGCTAACCCTCGGGCGCTATAGGCTCCTGAAGCACCTGCTGAATCATCAAAGAATGATTCATTGCGTTCTGGGTGGTTTTCTTGTTGAGTGTATTTTATTATATACTAATCCCTTTGAAAATCAGTCATACATCTGTGATGGGTAACAGAGGTTTACAATCAGAACACACAGCCACAGCTGGCGAGCCAGAAGTTGCTTTGGTGTACAGACTGATCGGCACCCCCACACCCTCCATCCCACTGCCTCAGAAGAGGAAGGTGCTGCCTGTGGAATCTGCAGCAGTTGGTGTGCGAAGGTTTCATTCCACTCCCTCTCCTCCCTTTCCTGCTCAGCTTGCTAGCCGGAGCCCACGGGTAAACATCAATTCCATATTCCTACCCCTCCCTTTGCCCCAAAGGGGAAGGGCCAGAAATTTGGGGCAGCACTAATTAGGTTGAGCCATACAAAATTTCTGATACTTGACTGCTTTTTTCTACAAAAGAAGCGATTTCATACAACCGATCTGGATGGTTACACATACTAGGCACCTGCGTCTGTGTGTCTGTGTGTGCTGACATGCACGTGTCATTAAATTACCCAGAAGACTTGATTAACAAAAACACCACAGCTCCACCAGATCACAGGATTTGCCATCCTCTGGTTTATTAAGCAAATAATTTCCCCTTCTTTGCTGTTCCTTAGCTCTTAACCAGGAATGGAACCCCAGTGTTTTCACAGCCCTGCTATGTATTAGGTAAAAATGGCCTTCCTATTTCTTGGTATGCTCTGTTTATATTTTAATGCTGTTTACAGATGAAATATTCCATAAATATTCATACAGTGCCCGTACAAAGGAAAGGCTCCAAAGAGCTCTTTATTAACAAGCTCCCTCATGTCAGGGTGGGAGAGAGGACTTCAATCCATCCTCCTGAAGTTCTTGCACAAAAACTGAACTATCCTCTTTACACATAATGTTAAGGTGACCTGGGATTTACCAGCTAAATTCACAGCTAAAAGTGTCAGCTAATGAATTATTCCAAGCAAATTAACAGACCAAGGGAATCCTTTTTTTTTTTTTTTGTCCCATACTGAGGTTCCCTTCATTAGCAAATAACTCAATGTAGGAGATAATGAACTAGGTGCCCGAGCAAGTTTACCCCATATTCAGATCCTCCACAGCAACTCCACCCCAGAAATCAATTGACATTTGTTAGGGGGATGTTTTATTCTTCCAAAGGAAGGTACAGAAACATCAGGGAAAAAAAAAAAAAGAACTCAGAGGGCTTTTAGTGAAACAAATTGAATCTCTTTTTCTAAAAATAAAAAACATAAATTGAACTTTTTATAAAATACTCAGGGGCTTCAGATTTGAAATTATATTGAAAACACACACTCTAAAGTTATACATAATAAAATAATTTAAAATGCTGACTTGAATATTGACAAGTCCAAAATAATCTTTGTACCAAAGAAATTAAATATATATAACAAATTATTTTGTATCTCCTTGTTGGGGGGAGGGGGCACAAGATAGCAAATGGTATTTCACACACACACACAATCTTTGTATTAAAGACGGTTAAATATTTCTTCCTATTCAATTAGATTGTCTTAACTGGCAAGATAATATTGGAAGAGAGGAGGGGGAAGGAGGAATGAAACTGGCTGCCTCTAAGGCCCACTGGGTGCCCTTCGTCATGCAATTCTTGGAGGCCAACTCAGAAGTGCTCCATCAGAGGCAGATCTCTCTCTGTTCAGGGGCAAATCTGAGATGGGGCAGGTCTGGAACTGCAGTTGCGCACAAATTGTGATCCTAAAGATGCAGTGCTGGTATTTGATCCGTCCAGCTACTCAGCTTCCTCATGATTTCCTTGTGGGAATTGTGGTTGCTGCTGACTCAGACCTGCCCCCCATTTGTTGATGTATTAGTTGCTAGAGGCAGCCCCTATGTCCACCTCACTTTTATTCCAGTTGAGGTTTCCTATCATGAGAATTGAATAAGTCTTAAAATCCAGCAACAAGAGCTTTTCAAGAACAAGCCTTGGAATGCACAAGGCTGTGTATGTACTTGCGTGGTGATGTTCTCTCTCCACTGTAGTGTGGGCCGGCCTCGGGGAGGCAGACTGTCAGAGTGCTCTCTCAGGCTCTCCTTGGGGAATATTTCTTAGCAGAGTGCATTTTTGTTACATGAGGCCATAGCTACATGTGGCCACTGAATCAACCATCTTGACGTCAGTTAGTTCTTTCCAGTTGTCCTAATGACTGCTCATTGAGTATCTGATTGGTTTAGGATAGGCTGATGCAGTTCAACTGAATCAAGGTGTAGAAGGGGAAAAACCACTGGAATGTAAATGGAAAAACCACTGGATTGTAAACCTAAAGAATGGTTCCATCTACTCACATGCTACGTGACATTCAAATCTCTTGACAACTCTGAACCTCGGTTTCTTTGTCTGTAAAATGGTTTCTATCTAGCTTCTCCTATCAATCCCTCAAGATTTTTAATTAAGATGAAATGAGCTGGTAGGTGTGAAAGTTCTTTAATCCATTGAACTTATCAGCTGGCACTTTATAGAATTAGTTGGCATAGTGCTGCAGGACAAATGTGTAATCTGAGGATGACTTTGTAGGGAACTTCTCTGACAATCGGAAAGCATTCTTTTATTGTGTACCAATGGCAGTAAAACATGACAGAAGCACTTAGATAAGTTGGACTCACTGAATCATCACCACCTTAAAGATGAGCAAAAAAATAGTTGAGAGTCATGGCAAAGTTTTTGCATTAGCTGGTACCATAGAGATGGAAAGGAAGATTCCCACTCCCCAATTGTATTTGAAAACAGAGAAGTCTAAAGTCTTGGAACAAGTTGTGGCAAATGGACAGGATGTCCCAGAATGACACTCCAGGTGTAAATAAATCACCAGAACTGATGGCGTCCACCCAAGAGTTTTGAAGGAACTCAAGGGTGAAACTGTGGAACTGTTGGCCAAAATGTGCAACTTGTTACAAATGGGTTCTGTGCTCAAAACCTGGCAAACTGCCACCCCAACTCTGAAAGAAGAGATGTGCAAATAGATGAGTCTCACTTTGATAATCTGGCAAGCTGGTGGAGACTATCTGAGTGGGTAGTGTCACCAAATACACACTTATCATTTCAAGGAGCATTACTGAGTATTCACCCTGCCCCAGGCACTGTGCTGGATGGTAGTGGTGAACAAAAGGAAGTGTCTAGAAGGCTGTTTGACAAAGGGCTCTGAGAACTCAAGTACGTAGACAGATTTGGGAGTCATTGACATATGGGTCAAAGAAGGCAAATAGCCTTCCCTGGAGGGCCGGCTCTATCCACCGGAAGAGCCTGCCTGGAGTTCCCTGTGTACTAGGACTAGACTATCTTGGAAAAGAGGGTGGAGATCAGCTAGCAATGTCTGCACTGCCACGGAACACCATGCTGTGTATTTTCATCTTCATCTAGGTGGATGTTGGAATTCTGAGAGGGTATTCGTGATAATCCAGGAAGAGTGTGAAAATGGAGAACAGAAGAGGCTGAAAAATAACCCTTCCTAGGAGTTTATACTACAGATAAGGTGGCAGCTTGAAAAGAAGAAGGGGCTGAGGAGGAGGTTTCCTGATGCTGCTCGTGGTCAGCTGGCTGGCCATTTAGAATAGGGACACCTGATAACATTTGTAGATTTAGGAAAAGAAGAAAGGGGAAGACTGATGATCCAGGAGAGAGAAAGGACGACCAATGGTGCTGAGAGGGACATCTCTCTTGAAGAAGGAACAAACGTGGCAAGGGCAGAGACAGATACAAAGAGTTAGAACAGCATTCCCCGACCACTCCTAAATTTATGAACTCATTTCATAGTAATATGTATTATTTGGAAACTTTTTTAATCATCCGATCATTTTGCGTGTAATGCAAAATGAAGCGTTTTAATGTCTTTAAATGTATTTGTCATTTCAGAGAAGTATATATTAAAGATTTTATTACAAAATTAATTGAATACCATGTTTACTAATATTCGTGGATTATAATAATAAATTCTGAATGAGTTCCATCTAACAAGTGATGCGCATGGCTTAATTTACTTTAATTATGTAAGAAATGGCCATTTATAAAACATATTAAAATGACATCTATTAGTGTGCTTAGTTTGGCAAGCAAATAAATATTAAACTGTGGGTTGAAATTTATCTGTGTACCATAGTATCAAAAACAGTATCTGCTTTTACAACTAACGGAAGGAAACGTTGCCTTTTGGGTTCTGTTATAATATTATTTTTAAAAGGGGGTTATTTTTAGTCTAGGTTTCTTTCAGGTTTAAATAGTGGAATCAAAGAGAGAATTTCTGGAGGAGAAGGTGTAGATATTGAGAGATAATGAGCGCCAGGAGGGCAGGGCTCATCCCTACAGCCCCTACGCCTAGGAGAGTGCCTAGCACAGAATAGGTGCTCAGTAAGTATTTACTGAATAAGCGAAGGAGTGGATGAATGCAGGCAGATGAAGCAGAAGTCTAAGTTCTCTGCAGAGGTGTGGATGGAGTGCAAGAGGGATTTGTGGCAAAGGAAACTGCTGTCAGAGCAAGAGAGGGAACCAGCAGGGGCCGAGTTAGCAAACAACCTGATAGACAACAAGATGAATGGTTTCCGTAAAGAGAAGATATTTATCCCAAGACTATTTGTTGAACAACTACTACGTGTTGGGCTTGCGAAGAATGCTATGGGATTCAGAGATGACAAAGATTCTGGCCCTCAAGAAGCTCCCTGAGCTTATGGGGGTAATAAGACCAAAACTCCTTTCTGGTACACAATTCTAATACACAATCTGTATTCCAAAGACATTATGGCAGAAGGCAGAGGAGTGCAATTGAAGCTGTGGTAGCCTCAAGAAGCAAGAGAGTAGGGGTGCTACTTCCAGCTTTAGCATCAACCAAAAAATTGTTTGCCCTCTCTGGGTTCTAGTCTCCTCATTTTTATAAAAAGGAATTAGGATCACAGCTCCTCCAAGGTGCCCATGCAGTAAACCTCTGATAATTTATGGGCTTTGAAAATTCAAAGCAAGGGGATGTCAGTATTGGCAGAGGTATTGTGGAAATGTATCAACAAGGACATGGAAGTTGTGTTGGCCTTGACGAAGGAGGGAGGAGTGTAGAGTAAGGGGGCCAAGCATTTCAAGTAGAAAGATTAGCTAAAGTTGGACTTAGCATGAGTTTTTTTGAAACACAGGGTCAAGCTATCCAATTAGGGTGACCCCAACTTTGGAAACCCCTTATGTTGATGTTAAGAGCAGTCACACAAAAGAACTAAGTGGGGGGGATGCACAATGAAATCTCCATGTTAGCGAATGATGATGACATTAACAGAAGATGATGGGAAAATACAACACGTTCTCAAACGACAGAAGAGCAGCCGATGATTTTCAAAGTGGACGAGTGTAAAATAGACCATGCTATATTGCAAATGTGGATTCCTTCCCAAACGGGAGATGACATTGACCTCCTAAAGACCAACACAACATACGCAGCATCCAGAAATCTATTGAAAACATCGACCTACCCTTGTTCAGACCCCTGGAGAGGAGACTGAGGGTGAGGGGCATTAAGTAGCCACTGACCAATGGTCAAGTTCTAGGCCAGGGGTCTCAGCCAGTTGCTAAGTGTTGACCTCTTCATCTTTCCAGGGGGAATAATAACCCCTGCTCCTCATGTATCACGATGATGCTATTATTCAGGGATCACATGAGATAATGGGAGTGAATTTGTTTTAAAAAGTATCAAGTGTTGCTGTGATCACTGGAATAAAGCAATAAATATTTGTGCATTGATGATTTCTGCCTAGTATATGAATAGCTTGTGCAAATGCACTTAAAATAATTTTTTGTCATAGCAGAATACTTTAGGATTTATTAGGTTCCCCCCAAATATAAAGGGACCTGATATGGCTTTAAATTCAGAAAACTTTAAATTCAGATTTGGATTTGAATTCCACTCATGTTGAATGCTGACATGCTTTGGCAGTGTTATTTAATGCATCTGGGCTCGATTTCCTCATCAGCAAAATAGAGATAGTGATACCTACCCTCGCAGGATGGTTGTAAGATTTAAACATAATAATGGACAAAGGATGGAAAGGTCAGCACCTGCCCACGCAGGCCCTCAGTACACAGAGGCTGTCTTAATTTCCACTCATCACTAGGATGTGAGCTCCTAGGGCTGCGACCATGTCAGCTGGTATTCCCAGTGGCCGAGACAGAATCAGTGTTCAATAAGTATTTGTTGAATGGATGGATGAACAGGGTGAACAAAATGAACGGATGGGTGCACACCAACCCTGTAATAGAGATGAGAGACAGTAATATCTGCTTTCCTGGCTCACAAAGCCAAGGCTAGGAGAGTTGAAATGACTGTCCAAGGTTAGTGTCAAAACAGAGAACTGTGAGGACTTACAAGAGCCCCTTTCCACGCCATCCACGTGCCGCCTCTGTGGGCACCTCTGGCCTTTGGCAAGATTGGCTACAGTTTTCTGAGCTGTGTTATATCTTTGAGAAAAACTGAAGCAATAATATTTGCCTTTTTTCCCTGGATATTTGCCTTTTTTTCTGGCTTATTGGTCAGAGCTCAGAGAGTAAAAATTCAAGTCAACTTTTAATTTTCCTGTTTTTGAAAAGGAGCCAAAAGGAAAAGAAACATAAGCAAAATCTCAAATATCTTTGGTTTTGACAGTCCTTGGTTGGCTGGACATAACCCCAGAAAATGGATCTAATCTTCGCTGAAGGGTACAGCTCGTCTCCCTCTCCCGTAGAGGGGCGGAAACGTGTGTTAGGGAGGCTGATTCATCCGATGGCCCTTGCACCAGGCCGGGGACCAGGGCTTTTCATTATTTGCTCTGCTCCTCTTTCGTTTACAAGGTCAGAGTCGATGTTTTGGTTGTTTTCCCAGCAGTGCTCTACTGACCGACTTCGCTCTAATCCCTTGATGTCACTTAAATAAACTCGAGGCTGCTGGGGGGCGGGGGGAGCGATCTGAGAACTCCAATGATTTCCTACCGCTGTTGTTCTCGGCGGCAAATTAATTTGATGCTGTTATGTAAGTGTAATCATCCTCTCTAATCACATCACAGGACTGGGAACTGCCAGAAATAACAGAAGGGAACATTGGCGATATCAAAGGGGAGCCACTAAAATAGATTGTTTATTTAGGTACCAAATTGAACCGCTATTATTGGGAGATGGAAAACAACCCTCTCCACGCTTTCCTTTCACACGTCCCTGTGCTTTACATACTGTATTTGTCAGGGTGCATCATCCAGCAGGTAAAAGAGACGTGAAATCCGAGCTTCCCGTCGTGCCATGGGGAAGGAAATGAGGGGAGCTGGAGGCGGCTGAGCTCCAGTGGGTTTGTGGCGGTGCCTGAAGTGCTCCTGTTAGCGCTGTGCTAAGAGGTCTCTCTCTCCTTGCCGCCTGCTCTTTGCTCAGCCCACCCTGCTCCCCTCCTGTTTCTCCCTCACTGCTGCGTCCCCTCTCCCTCCCTGGTTTTCTTTAGCAAGTCAAAGAAACCCCAGCCTAGCTCGGAAGACCCTTCTCCAGTCCCTGCTGCGGCCCCCCCTCTCCAGCAATGGGGACCCAGGAGATGGCTCCGTGTTTCCAGCGTCCCCGTCTCCTAACACACCCTGTCGCTTCCTCTCCCTCTTCCTCAACTCTTCTTCTGCTCCAACAGGGACATGCAGTCACGGGAATGAGACGTGAAGTCCCATCCTTCTCTCTTTGTGTCACAGAGCGGTCCGTGCCATTGCCCAGAGTGGCCTGGACTACAGTGCTGCCCCTTCGGCCTGGGCAGACTGCTTGTCACGTCTGAGCCTCAGCGTCTGGTCTGTAAAGGAGGATGCAGCACCCAGCACAGCCTGTCGCTGTGGGGATGCAGGAAGGTGACACCGTGAAAGCTGGGCATGCCGAGCTCTGGGGAAGCCTGCAGTCAGATGCTCAGGTCTGCATCCTAGATTCACCTGCCCACTGACCCTGGGGGGGTTACCTCTCTACACCCTGAGGTCCTCATCTGCAAAGCAGGATGCGGATCATACTGATCCGAAGAACATAAGGGTTAAATAGAATTGCACATCGTAAGTGCTTGGCACAGTGCCTGGCCGACTAAATGTTAGCTTATTGTCATTATTACCATTCCCATTATTATTATTTATTGTTGTAATAACAAAATAATTAAATAATGATGATAATGATGAGGATGAGCCCTCTCCTGATAGCCTCCCTTATTCCTACCACCCATCTTCACGCAACTGCCAATTCCTCCTGATGTTTTTCGCCATCCGTTATCAATACATGACAACCGGGTTGAAATCGCTGTGGGAGGAGGCAGAATGATGTGAAGCAGGGAGAGGGTGTGGGAAGGGAGGCCACTCGGTGGGGCGGGAAAGGACATTTAGCTGAAGGATCTTAGGAGCCCCCCAGGACCCGTGACTGCAGCCCCTCCTTGCTCTCCTGGTCTCCAAAATCCTCCGTGCAGTCTTGTATTCCGCCCCCCGCCTGCCTTTCTTCTCTGCTCTGATCACTGCCTGCTTTGAAATGCCTTCCACCAGCAAAGTCCTCCCAGAACAAAGTTATCCCTTTATCATGGTGTAATGAGAGAAGTGCCCAACCTGGGGGCTAGGAGGCTTGAAGCTTCCCTGCCCTTCACCCTTGGGTGACTTTGCTTATGGGCCTGGGTGGCTTTGTCTGTGAAACATGCATGGCAGGGGCATGGCCTGTGTAACCCAGAGAATCAGCCAGTTCTCTGTTTGTTAAGCAGCTACGAGGACCTTGAATGCTACTTTCCTTGCATTCACTGAAGGGGATACAAATATTTTTAAAGCGAAAAATAGAAATGCATTTCTAAAACTATTTTCTACATGCTGATCACAAAAGGAAATAGATGAGTACCCACAGTCATCTTTCACTCCTTTTCTGCTAACCTGATCTCAGTCTGATGTCCTCTCTCCTCTAAAGATCTTTTACATGGAGAGTCTAATGGCAAGGCTGCCTGGAGCAGCAGCACGGCTGGCCAGCGTGCTAACTGCACTTCTCTCACCAGATCAGACAAGGCTGAGTGCAGTGGCAATCGGGCCAAAGTATGTTTGTAAAAATATATTAAAAGCAAAATTGTAAAGGGGATTTTTCTTTGCTATTCTTTTTTTTCAAGAAAATTATCTGGGCCAGGCTCGGTGGCTCATGCCTATAATCCCAGTACTCTGGGAGGCCAAAGTGGGCAGATTGCCTGAGCTCACAGGTTTGAGACAAGCTTGAACTAGAGTAAGACCCCCGTCTCTAAAAATAGCCAGGTGTCGTGGCAGGCACCTGTAGTCCCAGCTATTTGGGAGGCTGAAGCAAGAGAATGACTTGAGCCCAAAGGTCTGAGAGTGCTGGGAGCTACAGTGCCATAGCACTCTGCTGAGGGTGGCAAGTGAGACAGAGTCTCTTCTTTTCAAAGAAAGAAAGAGAGAAAGAAAGAATGGAGGGAGGGGGGAGGAAAGAGAGAGAAAGGAAAGAAAAAAGAAAGGAAGGGAGAGAGGAAGTGAGGAAGAAAATTATCTGGAGAGTTGTCCTTCGACATGACTTTTCAAACTGTAAGATTCAGCTAGTTGATGCCTAAAACATAGGAATGACTGGTTGAGAGAGCAGTGGCAGTGTGAACAGTGAGTCCCTGGTCAGGCATAGACATCGCTTGAGTTTTCTGGGCTTTGGAGTCAGACTAAGCTGGGCCACTTTCTGACTGTGATTTTGAGCAAATTACTCAACCTCTTTCAATTTCAATTTCCTCCTCTGTAAACTGCAGTTGATCATAGTATCCATCTTTAGGGGTGCTGTAAAGGCAGTATGAAATAACAAATGTAAGGTACTTGGCACATGGAAAGAGCTTAATTACCACTAGCTATTATCGCGTTGTTGTTATCTAGATTTAAATCTTCAGATGCCTAAAATCATGGGGCAAATTTTCTTTCTGTCATATCCCCTGATAAAAGGTGACACCATCTAATGGCGCTAACAGACACCCTGCAATGTTCATCCAGGCAATTCTGGTTCACATCCACTTTTTCATGCCAAACTTACTTCATTAAGACCAGGGTTGCTCAAATTGATCATCAACTCTATTCTCCTTCTCTTAGCTAGTATAAAAATAGCCTATAAATTAATCTCCTAAAATAGCTAAAACAGTTCAGTATTCGACTATACATCATAACTTACCACCTTAGAATATTAGTTAGAAAAAAACAAGCATTTACTGAAATCTCATTAATTTGCTTTTTATCCCTGCTCAAAGCAATTTGTGGTAATTCAATCTGGATCAGGCTGCGTTAACTTTTACGTCTGTGTTTTATAGAAATAATTTACTGGAAGAATTAATGGTGCAAAAGAGATTGTAGGGGGGATATACTAAACTTTTTAGAAACAGCAAATATTTTCATAACGATAATGGTACATATGAAAATAAAACCTGTAATTTATATATGGATGGAATCATTCTTCCATGCTCAGTGAAGGCATGGAACAATGATTCTTAAAATTCCACCCAAGAAAGAAACATGGGGAGAAAAAGTCCACAACTTTTCAACTGTACCTTACAAGTTCTGAATTAGAAGCTCTGAGGGTGGCTCTTAGGGAAGTAAACTTCAAGTTCCCTGGGTAATTCTTACAATTACTGAAGTTTAAGAGTAGCTATTATACAGAATATTGACAATCCCTTATACCTTGATTAACATAACCCAGGAAACTATTCTTCACAACTATGGAGAGTACCTCTGTGTGCTGAAAACACTGCCCCCCCCTCCTTATAAAATATTCTAGAATTCAAACACTAGTAACTAGGTTTTTCAGTAACTAGGTGTTACCAAAACATACCCCGACTTCCCATTATCAATGCCAGGCTTCCTACTTTATTACAACCCTTTAATAGTCAGAAATCCTTACGGCCTAATAATTATGATGGTAAAATGGAGTGAGATCCAAGTGGATTATGAGGAAAGGAAAGAAACCAGGGTGGAACCAACTGTGGGAGGCCTTGAAGGGGAACAAGAATAGAACCTGACAGGGACTCAGTTACTAAACCAGGAGCTGGTTTTGTCCTAAGGGACAGGTAAGGAGCCCAGATTGTGCCCAGTGAAGAACCAAAGCTCAGGACAAATTAAACAAGAGGCTGCTTTGATTTAGAGTCACTGCACAATCCCCCCACGAGTTAACACGTAAACCAAAGAGACAAGAAACATTAACATACCTGAGAACCACAGGTGGAGGAACCTCTTTATTTGCACATGACCTTTTGAAAGCAGAAGGCCTATTTAATCTCTGAACCCATTCCCTCCTTAATAAAATATTGCCTGTGTCTGAAGGTGCTAGTTCATATTGCCTCATGTCTTTATTTGCTAATTGTACCAATACTGGGTGAGGACCAGTTTTAAAATCCATTTTTGTATAAAATATATCCTATAGATTGTGCATTTGTGTGCAGGCACACACACACATTTCAGACCAGTACACGTATGTACATATTTAAAATATTTTAAACTAGGCTTTGACTTAAAACCAGATCTTTTTATCTTATTTTATAATGGTGGAGAATGTGTGGCAAATGGACAGTTCACCCAGAGGTTCATTTATGCCACTCTTTGCCAGAGATTAAGACCATGGGGTGAGCAAGTTTGCTGGTAACTAAAGCACAGACTCTTGGCTATTTGCAGCATTTTAAACTTTAACAAGTGGGCGATGCAATATAAATGATGCTTTAAACATTTATGCATTGGGTGGGAATCTATATTAATTATAAAACAAAGGGCCAAGTCCTAGAAACAAAGAAGCATTATTTTTTTCTTCCTGAATTGCTTTACTAAGAATTTGATCCCTAAAGGAGAGGCATAGAAACAAGAAAGGTTCTACCTACTTGATTTGTAGCTTACCTGGGCGCCCAAGACAATTCATCTGAGAGCTCACCCCGGCCTGTTTGCACACTCCACTGTGCGCCTTGATCTGCCTCCCAGCCATCCCATGCTATGTATCTGACCACCTCTCCGTATGCACAGAAGCCATTCTTGTGGTCCATATGGAAATGCCTTGCCCATTCTGAAGCCCTGAGAAGGCAGAGGCAGTTCCAAACTATAGGTTCTTTACAAAGTGTCTCTGGCAGGTGATTGGGGTATATTAGCATTTTGCTTTTTGTATAAAAATATTTGTATGCCTTTTCTATTTGTTTATTTTTTGCCTTATATTTTGATAGGCCAATGGCAAATAAAGTAAGGCCCATTGAAAACATTCTGCTTCTTTATCTTCACTGTACTTCTAGTCACTTGAACCCTATAACAAAGTAGAGCAAGTTCATCCTTATGCCTCCATCTCCCAGGAAATGTTCTAATCCTTCCTTAAAGCTAGTGGATAAGAAGTAACGAACATGCCCATCTCCCAGTTAAAAATATCTGTTATCTGGGAGCTGGGCCATCCTCAGCTGCTCTCACCTTAATAGAAATCACTTTCTTGGTTTCTTGGAGAAGAGAATTCATAGGTAAATCTCAGTTTGAGCAAGAGAATATTTTTTAGCCTGGGCTGCTGCCAAGCTTTAACAGGAGACCCTATACTGCTGGGGACTGCGGAGGAACAAAAGGGGTGCAGCGGAGCTGTGAGCAGAAAGGGTGACCAGTTCGTGGTTCTGCCTGAGGCTGATACTAGCTGGAGCGACCAGCGAGTCTGTGCTCAGTGTTCTACTCAGAGTAATTTGAGATGGAATTTGACTTATCCTCACTAGAAATGAAGTCCCTAGTTCCTCAGGTTTAACAAAAGTGGGCGACCGAAAAGCATGAAGTCAAAATAATAATCTGAATTGTTTTTCCAGAACCCCCCGAGGAAAGCTCTTTTGATGACCATGTAGTTGAGATGGTCTAGGGAGATGTAATCGTCCAGTTAATTACACTGCCCTCCATGTCATCCTGTCTGTCCACACGTGGCAAACCCAGGCAGGCTTGGAATCTTTACCTCTTCTGGAAAGTCAGTAGAAACTTCTGTCTCCTTGAGTTTCTCTTTCAAAAGGTTTCAGTTTTCTCTTGGGACAGGCTAGCAGGAGTCTGGATCATTGATCATGGGTGGTTTAAGGTCAGAATGTTTTCTCTGTCTCCCTTTCCAATTTTTAACCACATTTATACAGCGAGTTCTAAAGACGAAAATTTATGAATCTCAAGGCTCGTAAACCACTCTCCACCCACCATATAGTTGTAAGCTGGGACTGTACATATCTGCAGGGCATACCTGGCATGTTCGGCATCTGAAAAGCTACAACTGGGCAGCAAGCTGGAAAAATCAAAACCTCCATTCATTAAAATTAAAAAAAATAAAAAGTACACATGGCCCACCACCCCTGACAGCTGGTGGCCTATATTTTTACAGCTGGGTTTTAGCTTAACACCTTCAGGGATGCTGTCTTCCAAGAGGATGTATTTGTGCTTTTCAAATCTGACTTTTGAATTAAAAAAAAAATGGAGCCCGGAGACTGTGTTGGACACATACTTATAAATCCACGAAGGCTTAGCCTACAGAAGCCACAGGAAATACTATGATATTTTGGAAAAGGTCGAGTTTCATAAATTTTGTAAGGCACTCAGCAGGTTGTAATTATTTCTTTTATTTAAAAGCCCTCCAGATATTTTTTTCCAGAGGGTCTGCAATTGAGGGTAGTAGACATTTTTTTCATACTGTACATTCTTTTTGGCTGAATGCTGGAAATACACAGGAAATAAAGTGGCTTTGGAAGACCCAGCAAAGGCCAGTCCAAGACATGAAGTCACTGAAACAAGATGGGAAATCTCCAGATCAGCAGCATCAGCTTTTGGCTGCCTCTGTCCCCTTCCTTGTGCGGGAGGGGAAAATGAAGCAGGTGAACACAGTGATCTGTTGTGTTTTAACAGAAACCAAATGTCCCTGTGTCCACAGGCATGGCTCAGCAGCTGGAATTGCTCAAGAGGTTTAGACACAGGCCGACAAGACACATGTGTCGAGGCGGCCAGCAAAGTGGAATGAGTTGCCTATGTCTTAATTCAAGGTCCTGGTGCTGCTTTGGGCCTGGTTTCTGTTGGCTTGGCTGAGCATGAGGGCAGAGCCAGCCATGCTAAGGCCAAGGAAAGCAGGCCAGCTCCTTGCTGACCAGCCTCTGGGATGCCTCTTAGGAAAATCAGTTGCAAGGACTCTTGCCTCAGACCAAAGGGAGAATAGGCCAGGGTTTTTGGTCTCAGCCACTAAAAATAAAGGGAAAGTATTTGATTCCGAGGCAGCAGGTAGACATCTGTCTCACTACCTTTCCATAGGGAGGTGTAGGTCCTGGACAGGGACCTCCAAGAGGTGGGCTCTTGGCTGCCCCCCAGCAGTCTCCTCCAAGGTTGGGTGAGAGTCTGTTGGAATCCTGGAAAGCAGAGAAAACTCCCCTGGACATGAATTTGAAGTATGCAAGGTTTTCACTCTCTTCTGTCTCATTCAGATGCTTTTTGGCTGCTTTGGGCTGAGTAGAGTTAATTCTGAGCAAAAGGGGAAGGAATTTCAGCCAGCGTGAATGGAGTGCTCCCAAACCGAGTCACAAAATGGCTTTTCAGAAAGAGCTGTCCATTGAGACGGGAGCCAGTGGGTGAAGTCACCACGGGCACAGGGCGCGGTGGCCAGGCATAGGCTGGATTCAAGAGAATCCTGGCCTCGGCCCATCACGCCCTCCAGCATTTCCATTTAATCAGTGGTGGAGGCCCCGGGTGAAATGAGGTAGGCAAATTGTCCAGTTCCTAGTAGGTTTCCTAGGACTGAGTTTATTCCTTGCTGGCTCCCAACTCAAGAGAAAATTCCAGTAAAGGGTAGAGAAGAGTGGCTAATAGCAGAAACAGTCCCAGAGCCTTCCCAGCCACCGTCGCTGTGATCAGGCAGTTAGCTGCTGGTTGTCATGAGCACAAGTGGCCACACTGAGGAATGATTCTGCTCATTCTTCACAGTTCACAAAGCAGGTTCATGTCCACTCATCTTACTTGATCCTCACAGAAGCCCAAGTGCAGGAAGACGTCACACCCTTGCTTCTCCTTTACCTATGGGGACCCAGCTCAGGGAGGCTAGGTGACCTTCCCTGGGCCACACAACTGCTAAGAGAGAGAAGCAGGCTCACACTCAGGTCTTTGGGCTCCTCCTTCAGCGCATCTGTACCTGTGACAAGAGACCAGAGACGCGCAGGTGGGCCCTGCCCTCTGGAAACTGAGATCCCAAAGCGAACCACACAGGTGTTTATGTGTAACTTAAATACAATGGAGCTGCTTTGCGTCCCTGGTGTCAGCACAGTGTCATTTCCAAAGAAGCACACTTGGATCTCCAAAAAGAATTTAAAACCAACTTAACATCCTCATTATCGCCTTTCAGAAAATGCTGAAGAAAAGGTCCCATCTGCAACATCCAGCTGATTTTTCTGAAAAATGTCTTAATCCATCCACCTCCTCAAAACTCTGCCCATACCAATATGACAACTACTTGAATCACTCTTCCTCCTCAAAAAGAAAAAAAGAAGTTTCCCCAACTTTTTGTCACGCCTAGCGCCTAGCGCCGTCTGATTCTTATCTTTGCTCGCTTGCTGCTCTTGCCCTTCCTCTTCCCTGGTTTCCCCAGGATTAACCAATTCAGTATTCTCAAATTCTCTTCTTTTCCCCATCCATTACTCTGATTGGAACGACAAGGCCCACGATCAAATCAGACTGAAGCTGCCTTCTCCCTGGTGGGCAGGAGGGACAGAGAAACTGCAAACCATTTTCCCCCTGGCCACACATGCATATCACGCAGAGACAATGGCTTCAACCTGTCAAATCAAGGCCAGCCATGCATCAGGTGTGCCTGGCAGAGCCTCCCATTGAATTTGGGCTCAGGATCAGATTCACAGCATCAGGAGATGGGCAGAAAGATTGGCAGGTCTACCCAGTGTGCCTTGGTTATGCTGTTTGTGTCAACCTCAATCACTCTTCCTGAAACTGTTCCCACCTTTATTATTAGACTTATCAGTGTCTCTAGCAGAGTGATGATGTGATTGAACTTCACTTGTCTTCCACTTCAGTTAATACCCTGCTTCGGTTCACTGTTTTCTTATGATACCCTCAGTTAAGCTTAAGGCCCCGCGTAAGCATTAAAAATGATTCTTGTATGGCAGGCAGGTAAACAGGCCCAATTAGTAAGTAGCTACTTACTGTTTGCTATGGAAATTAGGAAATTATCATCGGTTTAATTTTTACCTGTGTCACAGAAGCAATATCAGGCAGGAGGGAATGCATTTACATAAAGATGCAGATCATAAAATTCCTTCTGTGGCCTGCACGCCCCTGGGGGCTGCAGCCCTATTCACACGATATGAGATCAGGCTACGTTTCCCTCAGTGGAAGAAGGCACAAAGAAAATGTGGTTCATGTACATAGTGGGATACTATTCATCCCTTAAAAAGAAGGAATCGTGTCACTTGCAATACCATGGACAGACCTAGAAGACATTAGGTGACGTGGAATAAGCCAAACACAAAAAGACAAATATACATACCGCGTGGGAGGAATCTAAAGCAGTTAAAGTAATGGAAGTAAACAGTAAAACGGTGTTACCAGATGCAGGGGGGAGGGTTGAGACGTATTGGCCAAAACCCACCACATTTCTGCTAGAGGGAAGGAATAAATTCAAGAGACCTATTGTATATCCTAGCGACTACAGTTAGTAACAATATATCATATACTTAAAAATTGCCGTGAGAGTAGATTTCACATGTTCTTCTCACAAAAACGATGAGTATGTGAGGTAATGCATATGTTAAACAATTTGGCCCCAAACGTGTTGTAAACTAATTAATATATACAATCTTACCTGTCAATTAAAATGTTATTTTTTTTAAACTTCCAAAAGAAAAAAATTTCTCTGCATAGTAGGGTTTGTGTGATCCCCACGTTCTTTTGGACATAGATCAGTAGATCCAGTTAGGGCCGCAGGAACCATCTACTTTTCTTGCTAATCCGTTTGGAATGGCTTCCTGGAGGAGCCTGGATCTCGGAAGTTACATAAAGGTTGTGAGAGGAGCTTTTGTTGGGATGGGAGGGAAGGACCTCGCAGGCCCCGTCTTGAGGAAGCTTGGCAGGGAGTGGCATTGGGCTGGCGAGGAGATTCGTATAGCTGATCTGAGGCCGGTGAGGTCAGCTGTGGCCAACAGAAAGTGGGAGAAGTCTAGGTGGCCAGGGCCTCCCACCTGAATAATGAAATGGTGGGAGACAGTAAGATCCCCGAGGCTCAGAATGTGAAATTCCAGGGAAAGGGCTTGACGTCCACCTCCAACTCCCAGATCCATTAGGCCAATGAGGCTGTGTCTCCCAGGACCCTACAGTGAGGCCCCGGTGCCAGACCTGCTGTGGGGAATTATGATTCACTCACACCCAGGCTAAACTTCTGTAATTCCAAGGCCAGACAGGGAAGACCCAGCAGCAATGCCTGCCCTAGAGCATGCCCCTCTGAGCAGTATTGATGAGAACATTCGGTCTGATGCCCTTCTCTGGAAGCTCTCACCCTGGAAGACATGTACCTGTCTCACTTCCCTTGATTTTGGCTATCACGGCCTCAAGAAAGGACCCCTGCAGCTCCCGCCTGCTAAATGCTGCATTATCAGAGATCGTGTGATCCAAAAGTAAATAGTCTTTCTCTTTTCAGGGACGCAAAGTGCTCTTAGTTCATCCAAAGTAAAGAAAACCTCAAGGGCATGTTAAGCAAAAGCCACTGTTCTCTAGGACAAGGTCCTCCGTGCAGTGTCTGGGGACCGAATCGGAGTCATCGGCTCACTGGACTTTCTCTTCCTGTCCCACATTATTTGCTAATGGTCAGTGTTGTAAGATGAGTCAGCTGAGGCATTCGGAGAGGGTTTAGGGATCCCTCAAGCAGCCTACCGCGTGCTGACCTGGAGCATGGAACGTTCACTCCTTCTAAACCCCACCATTTGCACCGAGCAAGCATTTTGTAGTTGCTGAACATCGAGTCGGAAAAATAAATCAGTTGAGTATACAGTCTGAAGAAGTACCACTTTCTCAGCCAGGGTTTGTTCCCCCTTTTGGGTAGATAAACCAGCTCACCTGTTGTTGGTAGAGAGTCCAACCAGCAGGCTTCTGCTCACCATTTCTGCGTGGTCACAAACCACCACAGCTGGGACATAGCGGCTCTATTAAGAGGACGACAGTTAAAAGAAATAATATCATTTGGTCTTGCATACATGCCTAGCAATGTCACTTTTTTCTTTTAAGTTAACAAAAGCCTAAGAGACTCACAGCTCAGAGTAGCACTGCCATTATTTTATTATAATTTGTGTTAGGAGTTAAAAAGCCTCCTGGGGTGATTTCAACCTTGCACCCAGGTAAACACTGAGCACTTATTTTCTTGGCACACACACTTGCAAGGCCACTGCTGTTACTTCCCTCCACCTCCATTTCACAGAGGCAGTTCAGCTTTCGACATAGCCTCACTGGCATTGTCACTGGGGCCAGTTCACATCCAGGACTCTGAATGGTGTTGCCAGACCCAATTGTGTGTCTGCAAATAAGCTGGAGCTTTTGCAATTTAAATGGACAGGCAAAGTTCATGTACTGTTTCACCTCTCACTTTATGGGCCCCCTCCGGCAAGCTGCTTTATTTGGCTGCTTTTTGTAGGAGGCGATTTTTCTTCTGAATGGGGGGAGCCAGGTAGGGAGGAGGGTAGCCTACCAGTTGTTTGGGTTTATAGAATCCTTTGGGAATTAAGCCATTGAGCTGACTGAGAAAGAATTCAAAGGCCTTTGTTGCAGTGGACTGATAGTAACTTTAAAAAACTAAAGCAGAAAGAGAGAGTGATAATCTCGGGTATTCTTTCCAGTTCCCCTCGCTTTCTTTCTCTCCTTTCCAATAGAGGAGTGGAGTCAGGTGAGGAGAAGGGAGGTTGGTGTCCAAGAGACAGACAAATCTTTTTCTTTAGATGGGGCCTGTCTTTCTTCCTTCTCTGGTTTGGATCATCAGTTAAGATCGAGGGGCACGCAGAATGTTTGTGGCAGGAAAAGGGAAAAAGTTAACCTGGGGAAAAGAGGATGAGAAAAACATTGCCTCAGTGGAAAGCACATAGTTTTAAAAAAATGGAATTGCTTCCTTCCTCAATTCTAAGAAGGCTCAGCTCCAAGAAACAAGTGGTGAGCATGCCAGATGAAAACTTCGGGCTAGAGGAAGTTTTGCTGTTGAGTCAAAGCCTAGGAGGTCCCCAAGCCAAGGCAGGGTATGGAGCAGGGCATGGAGAGTTGTGTGGACCAACTCAATCTGGGGGATCAACCAACACAAAATCTTCCTTGAAGTATATTTGGTTCTTGAAAATAAATCGTTTAGAAAACAAAACAAAATCGGGCACAGTGACTCATACCTATGAAATTCCAGCTCTTTGGGAGGCTGAGGCAGGAGGATTGTTTGAGGCCAGGAGTATAAGACCAGTCTGGGCAACATAACAAAACCTCATTGTACAGAAGACTTTAAAATGAGCTAATCATGGTGGTGCATGCCTGTAGTCCCAGCTACTGGGGGCGTGAGGGTGGGAGGAGGCTAAGGCAGGAGGATCCTTGGAGCCCAGGAGTTCAAGGCTGCAGTAGGCTATGATCATGCCACAGCATTCTAGCCTGGGTGACTGAGACAGTGTCTCTTAAAAAAAAAAAAAAGAAAACTCTCTTCCTCCCCTTACCCCCATGCCTTTACCTCATTTCTGCATTTCTGATGCTTCTGAAGACTTAAGACTTCATCTCATATTCAGAACCCTAGAGAAGGCCTTGCTAGAGCCCTGTTAGGGATTGAACAGTGTCCCCCTGCCCAAAATTCCTAATCTGCAGCACATCAGAATGTGACCTTGTTTGAAAATAAGGCCAGAGTAATTGACTGAGTTAAAATGAGGTCATACTGGAGTTGGGTGGGTCCCTAATCTGACATGACCAGTGTCCTTCTAAGAAGGGGCGATTTGAAGACAGACACAGGCAGGGAGAGCCACGTGACGGTTAGAGTGATGCTACCACATGACAAAGGACTCCGAGAAGCTAGAGCAGAGGCCAGAACAATCCTTCCTATCACCTTCAAAGGGAACACAGCCCTGCCAACATCTTGATCTTGAACTTCCATCCTCCAGATCTTCAAGATGATAAATTTCCATTGTTTATGAACCTCGGTTAGTGAGGCTTTGTGACAGCAGCCTTAAGGAACTCCTTTCAAGTTCACCATAATTTTAGGGACCTATTAAACTGTCTTAATTTTTTTTTCAAAAGCAGAAGGCCAAATGAATATAATAACAAATATAGAATAATGAAATCCAGCCTGAGTTATATTTGTCTTTATACCAACCCAGTTATGAAATATGATTTTGATGTACTTATTTTTCTTATGGAGGAAGGGGCTAGTGACAGCTACACTGCTCAGGGCCCACAGAAGACGTGATACCACCCCAGGGTGCTGCATTAATTCAGAATAGCGGAGAGGCCTCTCACTCTTCCAGCAGCCCTGGAGTTTGTGGTTGGGATAGGAGTTAACCCAGGTACCTAGAAAAAGACCAAGCGTCAGATAGTTTGTGCAACTGTGTTGCAAAATATTCTTCAAGTTTTATTAATGTTCATCCTTCTTCCTAGCCTCTGGTGCATTTAAGAGTAGTTTTTGGTTTTCATTTCTGGGAGAGGAATACAGTCTCCAGAATGTCTTCATTTGGTAAGTGGTCGATGATCGGATAAAGCTGAAGCACAAAGTATAACAGAATCCACCCTGGGCTCAGCCTATCCCTTGTGGAACCGCTTACTCCACTAAAATGAGAAGATAGAGCTTAAAATTAAGTCTGAGCTCCCTCCTTCGGCTCCCAATAGGTCTTTCTTTTCAACTGTCTCTCCCCATTCCCTTTCAAAAGCTATATTACTTATTTATGACCCAATCCAGTAGAAATAATATGCACTTAACATGCACTTGTAACTGTTATCTTATTAATTACTCAGTTAAAATCCATAACAGAGGACGGCTGTCACTGAAGTCTGCTAGAATCGTCACAAAAGGGAGCAGCTCTTGACAAATTCATTAATTAGGATCTTGTATGTAGTTCTTCGAAATCAAATAGCCTGAACTTCCAGGAGCCCAGTGGCCTGTGAAGATGGTGTCCTGTCCTCTCCAGGTGACAGCACACACGAAGTGTGGAATACAAGCAAATGTCTCTTCCTGGCAAGCAGCCGTGTACAGAGGAAACCCAAAGCGAACAGGTGATTCTAGACTAACAGCTGACACGTACACAGGACCCTCAATGCTCCCATTCTGTAGGTCGATGGCTCTTAATCTGCAGTGAGCATCAGAATCCCCTGGAGGGCTCATTAAGAGCAGATTGCTGGGCCCACCCAAAGGCCTTCTGTTTCAGTAGGTCTGGGATGGGTCCTGAGAATCGGCTTATCTAACCTAACTCCCAGGTCCTGCCAGTGCTGCTGGTCTGGGCCACACTCTGAGAGCCACTGGTCTAGCTAGATGTTACCCTTCAATTGGTCTGTATTGCAAGTAGCTGGAAGAGACCACCACCCCACTCTTACTAGGGGACATAATGAGTTTTAGACATAGGGATGGGCTTCCTGACATTACAGAACCCATTTGCTTGGAAATAGGTAAGAGTAGAGTAGACCCTATCACTTTTCCAGAAGGTTACATGGCGTTGGGCTGCAAACCCCCTCGGCAGCCATGACAATATGATCAGCACGATTGCTCCCAGCTCCCATTCCCTATGAACTGATACCTTCCCCTAGGAACCCCCCGGTATCGCCTCTGAGGATGTGGAGATATGAAACGGCTGCAGCAGGATGGTCCAGGCGCTGTACAAGTTCAAGTTTGAAAGCACACTTGCCTTCAGGAACAGGCGCATAGGTGGCATCTATAAAGGGGCACAGTGGCACGTGGTGGGTAGGAGGGGGGTTGATAAAGGTTTAGTAAGGCCTCAGTCTTCTGTCTTCTGAGCCGGGGGAAGATGAGACGAACCTGCATTCTTGCTGCTGTGTTCCTTTAGTCAAGGTGTATTGAATGCTTTCCCAGTGCAAGTTTTGGTGTGGGCCAGGCAGAGAATGCGGAGGTGACCCATCTAGCGGAGCAGATGATCTAGTGGGGGAGAGAATAAGGCAGGCTCATAGACCATTCTAATACATGGTAGACGGGGCCACAAGAGCAGACTTATAATTCCTCACAGATGCTCTGGAAATCACCGTACTTCCAATGCAATTATCCTACTATCCAGTGCAAGTAGGCAGAAAATATTATCAGATCAGACTTTCTTCAAATCAGAGAATATCAGATCAGAGTTCATGAACTGGGAAACCGAAGCCAAAAGTTTTAAGCTAAATGCTGTGGCTTTTGCAAAGGTTTTCCTCTGGGTGCCGGAGTTCTTTCTCTGATATTACTGAATGCTGGGGAGCCCCTCTGACGACTGATAGCTGGAAGGAGACAGAAGAGGTTATATTTTGAGATATCTCCTTAATAACTGTGGCCTCCTTCATGCCGCCAGCACCTCTGCTGTCTATCTTAGGTCCCTGTACCAACTGAGATGGCCGCTGTTGAAACTCATAGCCCAACCAGAAAGTACTACTCCGGGACACTTTGGGACCAGGAACGAAAAAAGCAGAAGATTCAGTCTGCGTCCTCCTTGTGGCTGGCAGTGAGCTGACGTGCCTAATCACACCACCCCCAGCCCGTAACTATAGCCCTTCCCCAGACTCATTGCTGGCTTCTGATGGCACCTGCTTGAGCCCTAGATGACTCCTCAGAGGTAACTGGTCAGCAAGATATTAGGAGACATGTGATAGAGAAAGCCCTGTGGTGCAGGGCATGGGTACATCTAATCTGCTGTGTGTTCAGGATTGTGGATGGAGGATTAAACTGGGCTTGGACAGCAGAATCCATATGTCTACCTCTGATGTTGAATTAACCTTCCTGCTGGTGACACTTTGCTGCTTCCCAATATTTCAGCCCAGATGGAAGTGAGGGATTGAATTTTATCTTCAAAAGTACTGAGCTTTGAAGCCCTTGTGCTGTTTCGCCTGCATTTCCTGCCAAACTACCTTGTGACATTTTACCCACTGAGCAAAGCTCATCTCTTCTATGAAGACTTCTCCTGCCACCTCCCAATTCACTTCTCTAAACACAGACATTTTAGTATGGAACTTCTATTTACCTTGTCTTTACATTCTCTCTTCTGAAGGCCAAAATGGTACCTGTTTTTTGTTTGTCTGTCTGTTTGTTTCACTTTCTTTTTGCTTTTTCTTTCCCCCTTTGGATGCTCAGCACCATTCTAAAGGGGGGAGGGTCTCAGTAGTGCAACTGGTTTTATTCTATTAAACAGCATTACTTTCTATCCCTAAGTAGCAAATTAGGCAGGCAGGATGTCGGTGACATATGCTTTCCCAGGCACAAATTAGAATGATGTCTGCCACAGATTTAATAACACTCGCTGGTCTCTCTCTTCTTAAAAGAGCTACAGAAATAGTGTTTGGCAATACGACATAAAAAAACAACCTTTCATAAAGCAGCTATGTTTAGTCTGGGGTCAGATGATGCTTTGTTCAGTACATCTCGTCACAGATATCTTTTATCATAAGCAACAAATCTTTCTGTGTTGGTGAACGTCTCGGAGGCAGATGTCCTGTGACCCGGGGTGGAGGTTTATTCTTTGTTCTGTGATATATTTGCCTTCTCCTGAATCACAGGCTCAGTGACTCAGCTTCTTTTTCTCCTCTGGAAAGATGTCAGTGACTGTTGTTTTGCTCTCTGATGCTTTGTACCGCACAGAGATTTGCTTTTGTAAACTGCATAGCTATGAGGCACACCTTAAATAACACCGTTAAATAATTCTTTTATACCCAGCTGTGCTGCCCACAGTTGTCTGCAAGTCAAGTCTGAGTGAGGTAGCAGGCTAGGGACAAACACCAGAATGATGTGTGGGAAAAAAGGAAGACAATTTAGTTAGCCCTTGCTGAAAGTGTCACAGAGGTGTCTGGTTCCATCTGCCACCTCGGTGTATCTGCCTGATTACCATCACATTATACACAGTGCTGAAGACTCTTTCTGGAAGAGTTACTGGACTTTTCTGCAGTATGCTGCTAAGGTGTAGATCTCTATCTCAAAACAAGGAAACCTGGTTTTCTGTGAGTGTCTGAAAATAGAATGTACCCAGCACATGGAGAGAGGACAGGGGTCCTAAGAAGCCTAACAATGTGCCATGACCTTGGTGACTTTCTCCCATTGGCAGAGACCGGCTTTCATCTCCACAGCCTCAAACACTTGTCTTTGCAGTGTTCAAAAAGGTGAGGACAGACTCAAATGCCCTGAGCTCCCAAAACTGATGTGTAAAATCTGGATGTTCTGTGTTTATTTACAAAGAGATTTTTCTAGCTGTTTCTCTGCAGATGGGGTAGTTGTCTTGTGTTTAGGGCAGTGGTTCTCAGACTTATCACACATCAGAATGACTGAAAGAGTGTGTTAAAACACAAATGGCTGGGCCCCACCCTAAGTTTCTGATTCAGTCAAACTGGGGTGAGGCCCAAGTTTGCATTTCTAATGGGCTCCCGGTGATGCTGATGCTGCTAGCCTAAGGACCACACTTGGAGAACCTGGCTTAGGGTTCACGTTGAAGGACCAATAGCTGTAATTAAACACTAAAAGTTGTGCTAACCACAGAGAGCTATCTCCTGGGCTGAGTGGAGAGGCACAGCTCCGATCTCCATCTGACTCTCTCTCTCCTCTCCCTTCGGCTTTCCTCCTTCCTCTCTTCTTTCCTTCCTCTTTCCCATCTCAGTCCTCCCTCTCTCCCCTGCTCCCCCTACTCCAACCATCACCTGTCTACAGACAGATGGATACACATAAGTCAGGCTGTTGGGGGCCTAACTCAGCCATACACTCACCCTTTCCCCTCCTCCTCCCTTCTCTTCCTCTCCCTCCCCGCTTCTGCTCCTCTCTTCCTAAGACAAAGGACATAGTTAGCCCCACACCCCAAGTTTGAGCTGAGCCAAAGGATGGTAACTCACTTAAACTTTCTGGGCAAGCTATGAAGTTTGCTGCCCACTACGGCCCATATAAAAGGAGTCTCTAACTCCCTTTAGGCCCAGGTACCAACTTTGCACTGCCCAGGCAGGTCACACTCTCCTTTCAATGAACCTGGCCTAAACTTCTCTGCTCCTGTCTCCTGTCTGGGCACCACCGCTTACCCCTTTCATAGGCAACTCAACTTCCTAGCCATCGGAAACAGTGGAGGGCTCCATAGGCCTGACATACCCCCGACAGACCATTGCCCGCACTTATCTCTGTACCCCTCCTTCCTCTCTGCCTCCATGGCCAGTCTTGATTATCATGCCTTCTTTTCAGGTATTTGTAAAAATAGTCAAATTTTTTGGTATAGTCAAATTGTAGGTTTTGTTCAAATTTTATCTTCCAGAAGGTTCCATAAAGGTGACTTTGCATATCTCTGCCGTCACTGTTTATGTGAGATCATACAGTTTAACTTTCAGACCATGGTCTTTTTTCTTCCTCAGTGAGCATTCTTGGGGAAAACTCTCTGTCATCACCAAATACGGACATTTATATGTGCGTTTTAGTTAAAGTCTAAACATCTTCGATATCAAAATTTGTTTTATCCTTAAAGTCCTACAATAATAACATTGCCACGTTTAGCATTAAGTGAATTGGCTTACGAGGCTCACTAGGGTCCTTACTTGCACATGGGTCCTTAACCATATATCAGCCACGTGCATGGCCTCGTTTACCTTTTCTTTCCCTCCTTATCCTCTTTCCCATTCCTTGGCCTCCTGTTTGTGGTTGCCGCATTTGGTAGTTTACTGATTCAAAGAAATCGCCCCAAGAAAGCTGGGGGGAGAAAAGATGGAAATGTGAGTAAGGGAGGGGATTGAGAGGGACATTGACTAATGCATTTCTCTATTTAGCTCCATTTCCAAATTTAGGGAACTCATAAGAAGCATAATTGAGTCTCCTACTTATAAAAGTTCTGAGCCAGAATTCCTCCAGAGGAACAGGCTAACACCATCTCTGCAGTAAAGGGGCCAGCCACGAAGCAGGCGGGCACTTATTCTCACACAGCCCCCAGCCCCGATGTTTCTGGGAGTGTCCCCTTAGGAAGAGATTTCCATCAAAAGAGAGTAGTTTTAGTTTAGAAGGAAAATTGAATGATGGGGAAGGGGGCAATATTTGTGTCCGCTTCTCTGGGGGCTGATAATAGGATGAGTGTGCAGGTGTGTGAGAGGTATGTGTGACTGTGAGCACCTGTGTGTGTAGGTGTGTGAGTGTGTGTGTGGGAGGGGGTATGGGGTGTGTGTGTCTGTATAGGTGGGTTTAAGTGTTCACGTGCAAGGGACATGTGTGTGAGGGGGTGGTGTGTGCATGCATGTAAGAATGTGTGTGTGTGTGTAAGAGAGAGACTGAGCGTGATTATCACATCCTAGGCAGTCTGGAAGAGCTCGTTCAGCCTCCCTCTGACATAGTTGAACTAAGCCGGCCAAATCAGGTTAAGGTTTTCTAATTTAATTTGCGTAATTTTTTTGACGAGAACAACTTCTATATTGAAATTCCAAGTACGCTTCGAGTGAAATGTGGCGGTAGATTATTTAGAGTGCCCTGGGCTCAGGAAGCAGGCTGTTTGCTGAAAAGCTTTGGCCTGACTTCTGCCCAGGCACCCTGACTTTGCTGCCTCCTGGGAGTCTGGAAGGTGCTGGCTCACCCTCACCTAGCACTCCATCTTACATAACCCGTCACTGTGACACTCACATCCTCTTCCTGGTACATTCAATCTCTCTTGTCTTTGATGGTTACTGTATTTTAAAATACTACGTTGTATTTTTAGATAATAGGTCCTTTTAAAAATAATCTAATTTGGGGGTATGTATGCAAAGACTGTGCTATCCAAACAAGCTGTTTTAAGGCAATGATTTTTTTTTTCTTTGAGACAAAGTCACACTCTGTTACCCTGGGTAGAGTGCCGTGGCCTCATCATAGCTCACAGCAACCTCAAACTCTTGGGCTCAAGAGATCTTCTTGCTTCAGCCTCCCAAGTAGCTGGGACTATAGACTCCTGTCACAACCCCTGGCTAGTTTTTCTATTTTTAATAGAGGTGGGGTCTTGCTCTTGCTCAGGCTGGTCTCAAACTCCTGATTGCTCAGGCAATCCACCCACCTCAGCCTCCTGGAGGGCTAGGGTTACAGGTGTGAGCCACCATACCTGGCCAGCAATGACATTTTAAAATTCATTAAAACTCAGTATATACTGAGTGTCTGCTAGAGATTCATCCGATTGCTTTATACAGTTGATTTAGATGACAGTTCTACTCGGCTTGTTATAGGTTGGCTGCTCTCTTGGGCCCTAGGGGAACAAATCCTTTACCTACATAGAGCTTCCCATCTGGCATGGAAGGACTCTGACTGATCAGCTAAGAGAGACCTCCTGTTTTCCCCGGGACACGTACTTTTCTGCAAACACTGAGCTGACAAAGAACCGTGACAGCAACTTTCAGCTTATGCAATTCATGTCTACTTGTGAAATTCAAACTCCTGGTTGGTCATGAAGGAGATGATGACTCCCAAGACTGAATGACGAACTAGATTTCATTTTGGGCACTAATCAATCGATAGTGGCTGCCTGGAGTGCTGAGTAGAGAAGAAATCAGGCGGTCCTGGTTCCATGGGAACGAATCCCCGGCTAGATTAGCGATGCCTGCTGTAAACCAGGAGTGGGGGGTGTTGGTGTGCACTGTACCTGCTGCCTCTGTTCTAGTCACCCACCCAAAGAAACCATCCACCTTTTTAAAAAGTTTAATTGTATTCACCTGAAGTTAGAATTCAGTAGTTGGGGCAGTCCCTAGGTAGGTGACCATTCTTCAGCTGATTTGCAACCCTTGTTATTTTTATTTCTTTCTGTTTTCTTGCTTCAGCTCATCTCTATCCTGACTCTCCCCTTCTCCAGTTTTAGAATCCTTTCCCACCAGAAACACCTTACATTCTCAGATTGAATCAAGCTTTCTGGAACAAATAAGTTGTTGCTTATTCCTAACACACATGCATTGTTTAAAGAGAATGCTTAGCACTGGCCACTTTTAGACCAAAGCAATGAATTTGTGTAGGTGAAAATTCAGGTGTGTTGTTTGGAGATTGAGGGCACGACCCTTTTCTTGATACCTTATTCATCATCACTGATAGTTTTTTACCCCACTTAGCTCAACAAGCTTCCTGAGTTAAAAATGCTGGCCTGTCTTCCTGCTTACCAGCCTTAACACATGCCAGATTATTATTGAGAAGTAATGAAAATACTATTCTTCCTGTCAAAAGAAGTATTCGTTTTTTATATCAGAGTAGCTCCTGAGATTTTATTGAGACATAAAAAATTCAGATTATAATGCATCTTTCTATTTATTCTATGTAGAATAAGTGACACAAATATAAATATATTGGCTTGGAATCCAACCCATGATATAAGTAAAATAAAACAATCATGGAATAATATACCAAGGAAAATATACGTAAGCACACACGTACACATCTATATGTAAGCATATATTTTTGTTTGGATTTGTGTTCTCCCTAACCCTGTATTTCTGAGCTCTTTTACAGCCAGCCTGCATTACTGCTGTAATTGACAGAAAAGGTGGTTTATATTAACTGGAAGACCACCACCGTAAGAGAAATCAGGCCTCACAAAATTAAAACCATTTAACCAAATCCAGTTATTCAGAGTGAGAAGAATGGCGTTTCCTACAGTCCTTGTGAACCTCAAACTCTCCGGCTGCTAACCATCATCTCACTGGTGCACATGTGACGTGTGGGAGGAAGACCCTCTTCCCCTTTTGGGGGAGGACCTTCCAGCATCATATACTTCGGGTTCCTCCCTGTGGTCAACTGAAGGGAGAGACAGAGCCCCTTCTGGAGCTGCTGGCTTTTAAGAAGTGACACTGAGGTCGACGTTGTACAACCGCTTCCCAGACATGAGCTGTTTACTCTTATGTGTGATTTTATTTGTTCTAGCATGACAAGAAGTAAATGGAAAGGGACAGGCTGCCACAAGGACCACAGTCATTCAGTGCTGCTGGTGTCACTATTTCCAGAGACGGAACCAGAGAAGAGGGAATCCAGCAATTTTTTGATGTTAAAACTAAATCTGTTGTCAGCAGCAAGGCTTAAAGCAGAGAGATAAGGTGTTAAGATGGAAAATATTATCCCTGACTGTATAAAGCATAAGTTGGATTATACTTTACATTTTAGTTTTGAGGCACAGAGGAACAAATTGGTGACGGCACAAAGGATCACAGTCCTGTGGAGATGATGGATTAGATGCCATTTATGGGCACAGTTCTTGCCTCAGGACAAACCTACCCTACCCAAGATCCTATAGACGAGGTTCCTCTTGAAAAGATCCCCTGCACCCCACTAAAGTCCCGACCCATGACTGTATTCATATGTGTAACTCGGGAGAGCTCGGTATTGCCTCTTCCATACAGCCTTGGGGGGTCCTCCCTTACTGAATTTTAACAATGAAGAAAATGGAGGCTCAGCTACATAAATGGATTTGTCCCCAGTGACTATAGTGCAGAGTTTTTTAACTTTTTTTTTATTTCATGGCACACTTGAACCTATCGTTAAACTTCCACAGCACACTCAAATTATATTGATCAAAAACAAAAGTAAAAAAAAGAAGAAGAAGAATATGCTTACTGTGCTTTGAACTTCTTTCAAAAATACTTTAATCCTTAAAAATTTTCTCAGCACACCTAAGATCGTCTCGGGCACACTTGTTGAACATCACTGCTCTAGTGGGTCACTAATCTAGGACTAAACCTGGAATCCGTGACTTCGTTCACCTCACCTCTCCTAATGTGGAGTTTCTTTTGGTTAACGACTTATAGATTCTGTTAGAATATATGCTGTTGGAAAATATATATATATGTAGGAATATATCTCTAACAGAATCTCCTAGGAGATTATATATTGTTGGCAGCTCGGATAAGGACAGTAGTGACAGAGGCTCTCCAGTCCGTGTGCTGTCCCCTCCCTGGCATTCATGGGGCTCTTTGGCAATGGAGTTTTGATGGCACAGGACAAAGGTGGGTGGCATCCAGAGTGTGGGGTGGGGAACGTGAGAGGGCGCCCAGCATCTTAAAAAAGCAAGGGGCACCAAAAAAATAGGAGATAAATGTCCACATCAGCTTCCTCTCTTCTACTGGCTTACAGCTTCTGTCCTGCTAACAGTCGTTCAACCCAGAATAAATCCCACCAAAGGGAGTTGTAAATATCCCATTGGTGGAGGTAACAGTGTCAGCTCTGTTCAGTTGGAGTAATTCCAGGGGTGACCTCTGCCAGATGAGATGAATAATATCTTACATGTATATTACCACTTTATAAAGTTTAAAAAAAATCTTCACCTTTGTTACTGTACTTTTCACACTCTGACCTACAGCTTAATTATACATAAATGTGAGTTACCACACACACACACACACACACACACACACACACTACACTGTAGGTTTTTTGAGGGCAGGATCTGTGCCTGCCTCATCTGTAGGGCTTGAGAAATGAACAGCATTTGGCTTGTATTTGTTGCATCAGGGAACAGATCAGGGGTGTTAACCCAGAACTCTTTACTTTGTAAAATTTGAAAAGTGAGAGACTCAGAGCCTATTCTTCATTTTTCATCTGCTTGTTCGACATTTCATAGGTGAATTGTGTGTCTTTATGGCTATTTTCGATGGGGAAAATGATGATTTATTTGGTAGTGATATTTTAGTAGTGACATTGGAAATAAACCAACATCTTATGTTTTGGGTTAATGAGTTATAACTTGCTATTCAATCAAGTAGATACTTGAGGAGGAACAACCTAGTTCCTACACAAGCAAGGGCAATATAATCTATACTCTGTATTGCCTGGGTCTGGGGGAGGTGGGCACATTATACATCCTTAGCATTGTTGAATGGTAAGAGAATATTTGTCTCTGGGTTATTGATTCTGGTTTAAAAAGCAAAAAAAAAAAAAAAAAAAAAAAAGAAAGAAAAGAAAAAAGCTGGGTGTGGTGGCTCACATCTGTAATCTTAGCACTCTAGGAGTCCGAGGTGAGTGGATTACTTGAGCTCAGGAGTTTGAGATCAGCCTGAGCTAGAGTAAGACCCCATCTCTACTAAATATAGAAAAACTAGCCAAGTATGGTATTGGGCGCCTGTGGTCCCAGTTACTTGGGAGGCTGAGGCAGGAGGATCACTTGAGCCCAAGAGTTTGAGGTTGCTGTGAGCTGTAATGCCACAGCACTCTACCAAGGGCAACAAAGTGAGACTGTCTCAAAAAAAAAAAAAAGACATGTTCATATTTTGTTAAATTCTACTTAAAGAATAATCACCCGATGGGAAGTAGAAGTGAGGTTTTAGTTCCAATAACATGGAATGAAAAATGGAAAAATTCCTTTGGCAGTCACTCTTTTGATACAGAGGAAAAACACTGGGCTCAATATTTCCCAAGCCGTGGCTTCCCGGTCTCCGAGTTAAGGTGGGGTGCTGTGTATTGTGAGCTGGCAGACCTTTCGGGATTCGTTTGCTGTGTGTTTGTAAGGAGGAGGTGAAGCCAGGTCCAGGAGTGCATTCAGAGGGGACGAATACCTTCAGAGCACCGTGAATGTCAGTAGTGCCCGCACACTGCGCCTAAGGTTTCACTTGGCAGGCAGGTGCCCCATTGAAACTATCTCCCCAGGGATCTCCTGGGATCTGAGATCCTGCTCCTTCTCTTACTGGGTGGGATAAGAGCGATGGCCAGTTCATGTAAGGACAGGGGCAGATTCTTTTTCACCTTTCAAGCCATTTTTTTTTTTTAATGTCCTAAACAACCTGTTCCGGGCCCTTCTCCCTTCCTAACTGGATCCCGGGTGCATTACCTTTGCATCTGTCTTCCCAGTGATACCCCAGACACCGAAAGTATATAACCGCCTGCGTTCTTTTCCCTGTTCTGTTTTGCGCCTGAAGTTTTCTAGCCGACAGTTTGGAGCTTTGGTTCATAAGGGATCAGCTGTCAGTGAGAGGAATGTGAGGCTCTTATTTTGGACGGGATTTAAGCAGAGTCTGTCTGAATCCTTGCTTTCGTCTGGAAACGTTACGAACTATTACAGCAATGTGTGTCCAGTGGCCTCGGAGTGTCGGTAAATCTAAGCAGGGGTCTGTCCGCTAAGGAAGGTATGTTGGGAATTCAGCGTGTTTTGCAAACATCATATTAAAGGTTAAAAACAGGCATGGGGAAGCAACTGCAAAAAGGAAAGGAGACACAAATATGGTTGAGTTTTTGGGCTATTCTTGCCCCAACCCCCCAAAACAACAACAACAACAAAAAACTCCTGAAAACAATGGGCTGGCCTCGGTGGAGCAGTGGAGTGAGCTGAGGGCAGAGACACATGTCTTTTCGGCTGTGAACAGCAGTATAATTTCCAGGCTTGCTGGGGATGAAAACCAGCCCACCTGTGAGAGCCACTGTTTGTGAGGCGTTCACAGGAGTTTGCGATCAAAACGATTGTGAATGTGAAAGTTATTACTGCTCAAAAAACACTTTATATCAGGGTTAATTATAAGGAGATTCTGTAGTATAATTAGTGTTCTTTCTATGGAGGATTAAGGGCCTCTCCTAAATGGCCTTTTTGATTGCCTTCTTCCCTTTTTTAATTTCCTCCTTGTCCTTTTTGATTATCTACCCCACGACCCTCAGGGCTCCTCAATGTAATACAATTAAAATAACATTTTTGTGTTAGAGGGTTTTATTTTATGAGCTATTAACCCCCTGCTTGCCTGAAGTCTAGTTGTGTCTCCCCACACACCCTCAGGCCCCCAGACACAGGGGCGCGTCTGCAGCCCCACGGGACACCGCTGCAGAAGAGGCTGTCTCTAGGTGGGGCCCACGCTGGGAAAGGAGGAGGGACTGCCTTGCGGTCTTTCAAGTGATGATTGGATGCTAACTTTCCAGCAGCAGTGGAAGTGGAAATAAGCCCGCCTGGCTCGGCTGGCTTCCACCTAAGTCAGAGTCAAGGTAATATGACCTTGACCCAGTTCTATTTGTGCTCTGTGCTGTGGCAAACTGTCTTGCACCTAGTAGGTACCCCAAACTGGACAGTAGTGACCTGCTCAGAACCATTACCTTCTTTGTTTTTGCAATCCTGAAACAACCATAAACTTAGACATTTCCACTTTCCTTCTCCATTGGTCCCAAACCCATTCATTTATTGGACTCACCAACCCGGCCTCTCATTAACCTTTATTTCCTTTGTTCTGAGCCTAGAGAGGAATTCTGTCCAGAGCCTGCAGTTAAGAGTGAAGGTGACTCTGAAAGCAGCACAGGGGAAGAAGTGTAATTTTAAAGTCAGATAAACCCAGAGTCACACCCCAACCCCATCACCTAGGAGCAGCTATATGGCCTTGGCTGAGTTGCATAAATTCTCAGAGCCTCATTTCACTCATGAGTAGAAGGGGAGGAGCATTATATCAACATCTGAGGGTTGCTGAGATGATTAAATGAAACCAAATGTGTGCAACATTTAGTCTTGTACCTAACCTCTGTGGCCATTCAAGAAATGTCATGTCCCCCCTCCCCACCACCATTCATCCACTTGTGCCTTTCTTGCCATTCCCATCTGATCAGAATTTCCAAAGTTCTGCCTACAGACTGCTCTATAGGACCTCCCTCCACTTCCCTTATGAATGACCTAGTTAGAAAACACGTACATTAGGTTTACTTAAGGGACATAGTCTTTGAGGAAATGCCATGGCCTTTCCCAAACCACCATGGAACCGATGCTTGAGTGACTGGACTTTATGAAATACCCCTAGAGGCACAAGTCACAATGCTGTCTTGTCAAAAAATTCCATGGGAGACATAAACATGAATACCTGAACTAACAACTGGCAACACAAGAATTAAATACCAGTTAGGCACAAAGACACATAGCACTAAGTTGCAAGTGATGGATTGATCGTCAAGTAAATAACCCAGGCGATAGGAACATAGAAAACATGTGATAGGAGAAAGACCACGTCAGCACCGGAAAGAGAGGAAGGGTTTTGTGCTGGCATTGAGTGCACTGAACTGAATTGGGGGAAAAGAAGACTTTGAAATGCTTGAACTTGTAAGGTCATGAAAAGAACCCATTCCAATTCTGAATACGGTAAGTCAGATTGAAATCAAGTCAATTTCATAATCACAAATCAAGAATTCTTTTCCTTATAAAATGTGCCTTCTTTCTGTTTGATAAAACCTGAATGCATATGCTTTACAATTCACAGATTGATAGTGGTTTAATCTTACAAGTGTCACCTAGTCAGGTGGAACTATCCACATATAGGCAGGTGAAGCTGTAGAGCCATCTCTCAGGGACCTGTGTGTGAGTAGGGGACCTAGGATTTGAGGGCGTCTCTCTGGGCGGGTGCCTATTGGATCCCAGGCACAGCATTCACAGGAGGAAGATAGGGCCTCACTCATTCAGCCAACCTACATCAACCTTTGTTAAACACTATGATGGCTCATGTAAGCTTCCAGGCACAACTTGAAAGTGAGTAGGACACAGCCATTTATTAAGGAGCTCACACTCGATGTACAGTACTCAGATTTGGGAGCGCCTATTAACCTGGTCACAGAATCAGAGAGGATAGGGCCAGTACTCAAGAAGGTCCATAGGATTAGGTAGGACACAGCATAAGGGTCTGAAATTCAAACAATAGAGAAAGTCTAGTATTTCAGACCAATAAGCAATGGACTTCTGCCCCATCGGGAGATCTGGAGAGCCCAAGGACCTGAAGTCCTACCTCAAGTGAAGTATGTGGGTGCAAATCATGGCTCCAGCACTTATTAGCATGTTTCATAAATGTGTGCTTCTTTTTCCTTATCTATGATAGCAATAATAATCATTCCAACCTCAAAAGATGTTTGTGAAGAATAAGTGAGAAAATTCTTGTGAAGTGCTAGGAATGGTACCTAACACATGTGAACCCTCAGGGAAAGTTACCTGTGGTAACAAAAATTACCATCTTTATTGTTGTTATTATGTGATCTAGTGAAGTAATTGTATTTATCCTTTAAGAATTCAGATCTCTTTATTCCCCAAGAGGATATGAGGTGGCTTTGCAATGTGGCAATAACACATAGCAGCCTGGTTCAGTGGTTCATGCCTGTAATCCAAGGAGGCCACAGCAGGAGGATTGCTTGAGCTCAGGAGTTTGAGATCAGCCTGAGCAAGAACAAAACCCCGTCTCTACTAAAAATAGAAAAATTAGCCCCGTGTGGTGGTGCACACCTGTAGTCCCAGCTACCCAGGAGGCTGAGGCAGGAAGATTGCATCAACCCAGGAATTTGAGGTTGCTGTGAGCTAGGCTGATGCCATAGCACTCTACCCAGAGCAATAGAGTGAGTGTCTGTCTCAAAAATACCTTTTTAATAAAAGTAGAAAAAGTTAGCAAGATGTGGTGCACACACCTGTAGTCCCAGCTACTCAGGAGGCTGAGGCAGGAGGATCACTTAAGCCTGAGAGTTTGAGGCTGCTGTGAGCTATGGTGGTACTCCTGCACTCCAGCCTGGACAAAAGAGAGAAACTCCATCTCTGGCAATAATAATAATAATACATACAGTACACAAGATAAAAACTCAGTGACTACATCAGGGAGGAAAGTAAAGAAAGCTAGAGGTAAAGTAAGCTGTATACAAAATGCATGCTATCTTTGCTGAGCCTTAAGGGAATTAATACTTTTACATGAAGTATTAATAATCGTTTCTCTAAGACAAGGTCGAGGCACCAGAGTTAGCTGTGCTCCTAGATAGGTTCATCTGGTCTTCTGTGTGGCCGAGGATGGCCCTGGACAACTGCACGTACTCCAGACGCTTTTCTTGCTCTCACCCCCATTGTGGACTGAGAGCTTGCCTTGGGCCTCTTTGTAGCCTGCAAGCCCCACAAGCAGGATTCTTGCACAGAGTAAGCACTCAGTATATACGTCTTAGTTTGTTATCGGAGTGAATGAATGCATGGATGGATGGACTTGTGGGCAGTCCTGGCTTGAGTCAGAGGTCTGATCCTGACAGCTTCTCATAAGCTTGTCCCATATTTGTTTTGGTTTGAAAACCTCTAGGAAGGATTATTTGCTGCAAATCTGTCATTCATTTTATTTAGGGAGTTTTTCTGTTTTTCACTGAGAAAGTACTCAACTAGTCTAATTTACCTTCTCCTTTGCTTTTTCTCCCCCTCCTGATCTCATCTGCGGGGGGAAATTTTTCTAAGAAAATGGAATTTCCCACCAATTTTCAAAGAAAATGGCTATTTTATGTGCACTGGGAATGGTTTGATGGGGTAGCATTTGTCAGTCTCAACCAGTTTTGAGGTAACAAATGATCTCTATTTTTCCCTCTTTTTAGGAAACCTTTCAACCTCTATGTGCATGTGAACTAAGGGTAGCTACGATTGCTGAAATGAAATTTCATAATTGTTAGGGTCTTTATAAAATCTAGTCTTGCCATTATCTTTCTTACCTTCCTTCCTTGGCTAAGGAATTCTACATCCTAAGAAAACTTCTTATGTATTATTATAATGTGATTATTGAAAAAAGTAAAGTTCAGTTGTCTGCACACCCCTGACAATGACAGTGGCCTCAGGACAAACAAACCAGAGAGCTAGGGCTTCTCAAAAGCTGGTTTTGTGCCCTCTTTGCAGAGATGTGGTGAGACGTTAAACTCACAGGTGGCACGTGTCTGTGACAACACGCTCATCTGCAGACTTCCTTTGGCTTCCCAGCTCACTTTACCCTGACCGCTGCTCTGGGCAATGGTCTCATTGTTTGCAAGACACGGGGAGGGAAGGATGAGCAATGGGAAGGAGGTTGGAAATGTTCATCAGAATTGAGAAGGTCTCCATCAGCAGAGGGTGTGGTCCTCCTTTCCAGCATTCTTCTCGAATGACTTCAAAACAAGACTGGCCAGGAATGACCAGAGTCCAGCCTTGCTTGAGAGATCTAGCATGGAGCAGAGCTCCAGGCCAACAAGAAAGCAAGTCCAAGGAACTCAGCTGAACCAGGGTGGAATAAGTGTGGCTCTAGGTAGACAGAATGTAGCGTCCAGGAGGTTACAGAGGTGACAAGGGCAACAGGAAAGAGCCAGGAACTCTGATTCTTCTGAAAGGCAGCTTTCTGCTGGTGTCAACAGCCTATGGCATGTGAGTGACCCAGGTCTCTCAAGGCTTAATCAGAGCCTGAAGATCAGAGAGCTGCAGGTAAGTCCTCTACACAATAAGGCAGGTCGGAAGCACTTGGCCTGTTTACACATCCCGAAAGACAAGAGTGCGGGGAAATGGTGCCTTAGGTGCTAGGGGGTTACTGTATTAGCTGCACCTTAGTCTGCTGGGTTATCTTTATGATTTTATCTCCTCTTCAGTTTTGCTCACTGGAGCACAAGCTCAGTTCTTTAATGATATGTAGATAATTTCATGCACTTATGTTAATGATGTACCATATGTTGATAACACATGGAAGTTTTCTTGAAAGTCAGAACTTCAGAAAATAAATAGTATTTAGCAAACTGAAACAGACGACAACGGAGTTAAGGTGGGGAAAGGCAAGAATAAATAACGATAACATGAGCTGATTTTATTCGTTTGTTAGGTTTCCACACCTAAGGTGTTGGTATAATTTCACTAATTGTAATTATTTAGACTCTGCCCAGGCTAAATCCATGACAAAGCGATTTGCTCAGCTAGTGAGTATAGCCATAGTTTGTTTAAGCAGGTGATATGTTTCTAAAGAGCTGGTTGCACACCTTCTGTGATGAGTCCTTCAGTAAAATGAATCACCAGGTTCTAAGGAATGGCTCCCCCAGAGGGAGGATTCTCTCTGGGGAACAGACACTACTCACTGGAGATAACCCTTTGCAGAAATAATCTTTGCTCAGATTGCAAAGGTTTTGCCTTTTGTTTTAGTAAAGATGACTGATCCTCGATTTATCTGTTTTAGAAATGCTTCATACATAAATATTTTCTATATCTGCCTTGTTTAAAATAGCCTTGTAGAGCAAAAGTATATATAAGATTTCCAGCCATTATTTTTTACTCCTGGAAGTGCGACATATTTAACTAGCGCTTAAGAGATAGCTATTTACCAAGTTCGTTGAGGGTACCCATGTCTCCCTTCCCCATGGCACTTCATACTATCAATTCCACACAGTGGCACTCAGCAAATCTGATTTGTTTGAGTCAATAAAGATATACTTAAATAATGTGCATAAGAATACATAAATGTGAATATTATTGCACTGGAAGCCCAGGCTGGCTCTCCTCGGGGAGGTGCTTGGCTATAGTGGTTTCAACTTCCTCTTATCTAGTTGTGACTCAGAACTTACACCCTGCAAATTTATTTGTCTAGCTCTGGAGACCGTCTGTAAAAGAACAAATGTGTATTTTGATCATTGAGAATGTTAGTTAATTTGGACTGTCCTTCCCCCCAGAAATTAGTCCAACCTAATGAGGTCATTTTTTTCTGAATAGGCCAAGCTCTCTCTGAGACGCAGAATCAAAGAACCCGTGGCCTCCGTTTCTCTCTTCTGCCCTGACTCATCCTGTGACCTTTAAAACGAAGGCATTGCTACCTCAGGAAAGGAGTTGTGTTGCTTGCAGTTGAGCACTGAGGTTTCTGTGTTTCTCTTTTTGTTTGATGGTGGATGATTCAGGGAAAGCAGGGCTCAGGGAGACTCTCAGGTGTGGGGGCAGAAGGTAGTAAGTTCAAGAGTACCATGAAGTCCTCCCAGCTGAACTGAGACCTGGCCGGGGGTTTTGGTTACTTCGTGTCTGAAAGCCCTAGCAAGCCCCCAGACAAAAGATGGCAAATTCAAACGCAAGGAAAGCTGAAGAAGTCATGCCCACGAACTCTGGGAAATTACAGCCGATGGTTATTAGTCATTCTTACGGGCAATAGAGAGTGTTGTTTCAAAAAATTCAAATCTGATGCTAAGGGCAAAGAGCTGTGCTTTCTTGAACCGGATAATAATATTGCCAAGATTGATTCAAGAAATTAATAGGAGGTCTGGTTCTGTGCTGCTGGGCAGCTTCATTTCTTGTCAAGTTCAACCTGTAAATAGGTGTTCTTAAGTTTAGAGGGAGCCATCAAAGCACAGAATTCCCTACCCCCACATGCTTATTTAGATGTAAATAATTGTGGTGAGTGACTGTGAATGAAGGGGCAGCCCCCCCCCCCAATTGGGACTTGTTACATTGGCCGTTGGTGAAAGGTGACAGGGCCCTTCCAAATACAGTAGAACCTTTGTAAGCTAACCACCCAAGGGACTATAACAAACGGGTCAACACACAGAGGTGGTCACCATAGGGAACAAGGTCTACAGTAGTGATATGTACATTTGGTGCATGTCTGGTCTACAAAAATTAGGTCAACTCAAGGAGGTGATCAATGAAGAGAGGTGGCCAGCTATGGAAGTTCTACTATATTTGTATTGGAAACTCTGGGTCTTTAAATGGCCATCTTAGATTATGTTTGTTATCTTCTCCCCTTTCTGTTTACATGAAACTTTACGACCTACATAGGACTCCTGTATGCTGTCCAGCCCTAGGGAGAGGAATGCAGGTAGTGGGGTGATGGAGGCATCAGACTAGCTCTCCTACAAATCACAGCCCACGTACTCAGGTGTACTGTGCTCGAAAAGATTCAAGAGGCCTTGGTGGGTGAGATACTGTTCCCATGTCACAGTAGGAGCACCCAGAGCGGGATCGTTGGCCTAGGGCCAATGGCAAAAGGATTTTAGGTGTGTCTCAAAAATTTTTACAGATCATTAATTAAATTATTTTCAAAAAACGTTCAAAGCACGGTAAGCATATTTTTTCTTTTACTCTTTTTTTGGATCAACGTAATTTAAATGTGCCACGAAAGTTGCGGTGTACACCAACACACAGCAGTAAGAGTGACAAAATTCTACACCCCTGCTTCCTGCTCCATGTTTCTTCCCTCTTCAAAATGCTGCCTCTTTTTATCTTTGTGACAGAGACTAGAAATGGAACAATAAAGGGCTGGGAGATGGGGCTCTGCAGACTAGAAATGCCTCTCTTGCAAGGCGGTATATACTTTGCATTACTGAAAGGCATTGCTGCAATATGGCTGGCTACGCCCCATACATTAAGAGCCGAGGAGCTCCTTCTGAAGCATACAACACCTTCATTTTACCTGCGAAACCCTTCGCCCACCCCCGTCCCCAACCCCAAATCAATTTTGCCAGCACTCAGGCACCTCACCCAATTCTTGAAGCAGGGCTCTGCAAGGTGAATTTCCTAACAAGCTGACTTTTCAAAGGTTTTTCAGCTCTCAAAAACATAAAAGGCCTGTTTAAAAATTTAAGGGTCTGCTATGTACCAGTTCTGTGGAGCAGCAGCAGGACGCTGGCTTTTTGCAGTGCCACGATTCCCTAAACCCCAACTCTTTAAATTAAGATGTTTATGACAGCTGCTTGCTTAATGACATGCACTTGAGATTGGCCATTAATTATTGCTCTTGGGTTTTTTGCACCCCCTGCACTCCCCTGCAAAACTCTGTGTTATTGTGTAAACTATTTTTAGTGCTTTTTATTTGGGGCTGGATTTTTTTTTAACTTTTATTGTAAAAATTTCTAAAAATACTCAAGAGTTGAAAGAAAATGCAATCCTCCAGCAAACCCATCATTCAGCTTCAATAGCCGTCAATAGTTTACCTTAGTTGTTTTTAATCTACCCTCTCCCAAATGTGCGCGCACACACACAGGTTTTTACATTTTGCTGAAGTATTTTAATGAAAATCCCAGACATATCATTTCAACACTAAATATTTCAATGTACATATGTTATAAATATTTTTACATAACCATAATGCCATTATCAAACCCAAAGAAAGTCAGCAATTCTTTAATATGGAATAATATTGAGCCTATTTTCAAATTTACAGTTGACCAAAGGAAAATCGAAGTAAGGAAGAAAAGCATTGAATCATAACTGAATAGTTTTCATAAGGTCTTTTTGTAGCTTTAACCAGGTTGTTAACCATCACCTAGAAATGCCACACTCACTCATCCCTACCTATTTTTTTAAAAGCTCAAGAAAGGGCAACCTTTGAACTCTGACCTCTACACTTCTCTTGTCCAGTGCCTCTGGAACCCTTCTTAACAGAAACTAGGTGATGATACAATGCTCTGCGTCTATTGCCCAGAGTCTTTGGTTTTGAGAATTTTTTCTTGCAGTAAATATTCGTACAGTTCCCTTAGGTTTTCATCAATGAAAGGCATGCGGTCTTGGTGCGCCTCTGAGAAGACCTTTCCACATGTTAATGACTTCCTCTCCTGCCTTCTGCCAAGCTCTGCGCCTTGGGTAGAAGGAAGTCAAAGGGTGGATGGTCCGATGAATCCCTTGCTATCTGAGCTTTGGGTATTAAGTTCTTACTGTTCCATCTTGGCTCTTGTTATCTTTTTAAAGTCAATTTGCAACAATGTGGCAATTTTGACACGAAAGTCAAACTTAGCAAATGACTATTATTCAATCGAATGAGATAGGATCACAGACAGACAGCTTTCATTTAGATTTTGCTAGAAAATCCTCGTCTAGACTGGTTTTTGTTTTTTTTTTTTGTCCTACATTCAATTTGTAAATCTTTTTGGCATTTATTGGGCTGGTTTTGGAAAATAGGGGATCACCTTTCTCTAGCTAATTGTCTTTACTTCTCTGCTATAATTTCACCTTGAATTCTACAAGAAAAACAACTTTGGGAAGTTGGCATGTGGAGTGTTTGTGTCTTAATGTAGCATCAGGGATGAGACAAGAAACTCAAGGATTCTAGAAAGATCTTTCCATCAGCAACTGACGGATGGACAGATGAACAAAAACTTCCTTGTGATGTTCAGAGAACCATTTATTCTGCCTGTATGTTAACTGATTATCATTATGCCAACTCTACCATACTGACAAAACTTTGCTGATATGAAGGTCCTATGTGCAAGATATCAAATATTGGAATGGAAATGCAACATTTTGATTAATTACCCAGAGTTTTTTCTATCTAGCTAACCTGTAAGGTGGTTACAGTTAGAGGCGTCATCTAGACCTTTGATTCAGTGTCTGGTACATAATTGGAGCTCAAGAAAAATATATCAGTGAATTAACTGACAAGGCCAAAGATACCAATTTAGGAGTCAAGACAGAAGATGAGGAGGCAAAGATAAGGGTTTTATGACTTTCCGCCAAGACAGGAAGATTGTGCCTTGCCTTTTTGTTTGTTTGTTTATTTGGCCCAGGTCAGGTTCGAACCCACCACCCCCAGTGCACAGGGCTGGCGCTCTAACCATTTAGCTATGGGTGCCCAGCCTTGTGGCTTGCCTTGTAACTTGCAATGTTATAGGCAGACTTTTACCGATGTGCTTTAGGTGTTATGGACATCATGTCCTCAAGCCTGCATTACTGAGGCCACATGTGAAGCATGATTTGGGGACTGACACAAAGAGAGATGTTGTGGGTGCTGTAAATTCTCATGTTTATCCACAATAATAAGCCCATCAGTGGGTATCTTAACCCCATATTACAGACGTAGCTCAGAGATGAGAATCACCACGCTCATAAGTGGCATTGCTGAAATCTACACCCAAGCTTGCATGCTCTTTGCCCTGAGCCATGCAACAGGCTGCCTCTTTCAGGGTAGTAACTGCAAGTGCACTCAGAGGAAGGAGAGGGAAGCATCTGAATGAGGGAAATTTCACAGGGACCATGTAGTTCATAGAAGCCTGCTCTCCCAGCCATAATTGTGGCCCACTTCTTGCCCTGGTGAGAGCAATGTTAAATGGGCTTGGCCTACAATCTTACTAGTCCATGGACTAAAAGTTTCGGCATCACCTGGGAACTCTAAGAAGGGTAGAATTTCAGGGCCCCCCAGCAGAAGTAACTGAAATCAGAATTAGCATTTTTAATAAGATCTCTAGGCAATTCATATGCACATTAAACTTTGAGAAGCACTGGCCTCGAGGCTTGTGGGAAATGGTGATTAAAGATGCCAAGATGCCGACTGAGTGGTTCTAGTGTAGAGTAAGATCATTTCTGGGTAAAGCAATTCTCCTGTATTAGGTTGAGAGGAAGAATCATAATTTTTTTATTTTAAAAAAAAGTCCAACAGAATTTCTTCCAACTGTGAATTTTAAGATTAGTGGCTTGAACTAGAAAGTGGATCTTTCCCTTCTCCAACATTTTAGATTGTTTTTGTCTATTGCACGGTCAGTATGTTTGTGCACGCACACAAACACAATTGTGTATGTCCAGTGGAGCCCCTGTAAGCTGACCACCCAAGGGACTGCAACAAGCTGGTCAGCATTTGTAGGTGGTCAACACAAGGAACAAGGCCTGGTGTACTGATAAGTACACGTGTTCCATGGCCTGTCTGTAGAAATTAGGTCAACTTAAGGAGGTGATCAATGCAGGGAAGTGGTCAGCTATGGAGGTTCCAACGTGGTTAGAAAAAAGCTAGGCTATGACTTTATAAGAAACTACTGTGGGGGGCGGCGCCTGTGGCTCAAAGAGTAGGGTGCTGGCCCCATATTATGGGAGTGGCGGGTTCGAACCCCGCCCTGGCCAAAACTGCAAAAAAAAAAAAAAAAAAAAAACTACTGTGGGTACTGTTTGGATGGCCAAAGGAACTTCGATTGTGTTTGCTTTATACTCCCTTTCTGAAAATAGAAATTTGGTTTTGTTTTTCAATGTGCAGAACAATTCACACTATTTACGTGAATACGAACCTTAAGGGATGGATAAAGTTGCCGTTTTTGTAGCTTTGTTTGCCCAGGCTTCTACTCTCCCCAGATTACCTCCAAGGGATCTCTTGTCAGTCTATGAAGAGACACCATGTGGGGGTCTTTGTGGAAATACCGGGGAAGTTATTTCCCGGCCTGTTGCTGGGAAGCTCTAGAAGAAAGTTAGCTACAGAGGAAAACGTTTCACAGCTGACTGCGTCTCGTTACTGGGTTGGAAGAAGTTTCTCTGTACTCAGGGTTTTCATCCTTCTGCCTCTAGTGCTCCCCCACCCCCTCCTTTCTTGCGTCTTTCCTCCTCACGCTGTCCTTGGACGTCGGATTCCTGCTCCTTATACGCCTTCCCAAGGAAATGTGGGTACACCGGGACGCACGGCCAAGGCCTTGCGTCACACAGCCTGCTAGAAGTAAGAGGGCGTTTTATGGAGCTGTTAAAGCTCATCCTCTCTGAAAGAAAGAGCTAGAATAGGAAAGTCTCTCAACTTTTCAAACTGTGAAGTCTAATACTTTCCAACAGCATAGCCACCCCACCCAGCTACCAGAGGTAGCCTCGTAAAATGAAAAAGTCATCGGACAAGAAGTCAGAAGACTCAAATTCCAGTCCCAGCTTTACCCCCAAACCAGTTTAGAGATTTGGGTCATGTCCCCTCAACTCAAGGCTTGGATGTCACCTCCGTGAAAAGACGGCCTCACATACCTTCCAATGTAAGGACTCCATTAGTCAGTGTACAAAAGGACAAGACCACATTTTGAGTGCGGTGATGGTCTCCTGTTCCTTTCTTGTCACGTGTCACAGCAGTGTATTGTCAGACTGGAAAGGCAAATCCATTTTGGCATCCATCCTCAGATTCCACAGAAAGACAAGTTTTCTACATGGGAGGGGAAAAGTCCTTCTTTAAAAAGGGAGGAAATGAAGAAGGTGCTGATTCAACGGCTCTTGGATTCCCTCAGGCCCCGGTTTTGCCCAAGGACAACACCTCAGGTGTTTCAGATGGTTCCCCATCAGTCCTGCAGCACCCCATGAAATCCCAGCTTGAGCGGCTGGGGGCCGCTGGGCCAGCAGCTTTTTCTAGGTACTGTCCTGCTGTAATCAGGTACTTAGAAAGCAGGTGCTTTGCTTAAAAAGGAAAATGACAGTAGCAGTTCCTGTGTGCCGAGCTCTTCCTATGTAGCAGACAACTGGACCGGGCCCTGCCGTGAACCTGACTTTACTGGTGTGGAAACTGGGGCCTGGAGACATCTGGTCCCTTACCCAGACCTCACAGCCACTCAGGGGGAATGGGGACGACAAGGCAGCCAGTCTGAGGACATTACATCACCTCCCTTCTATGGGAATATTCCTCAGGGCTGAATATAACTTGGTTGGGGAGGAGAGAGAAGTGAGGAGAGTGGAATGTACGGGGGAGTGTATTTGAAAATGTTCTTTTAATTTTGGATCTTTTCCTCCTGGTTGCTGCTGCTCAGTCTCAGTTCCACAAAACCCTTCCCATATCCGTTTGGTGTTCTCTGAGCGCTGGGAATGCTGACAGTAAGAACCAAGAATTTTAAGTACAGAATTAAACATTCCCTTTGTCTCTTCCAAACTGATAAAAGGCGCCATTGGTTTTCTCAGTGGGTAAAGCGGGGTGCGAGGGGCTCAGGAGCCGGTTTTCCAGACCCAAATGACCCCTTTACCCTCCTGCTCTGCAGGGAGGGATGACTCGCTTGCTCCCGGGTTGGCCCGGCACCCTAATGGGGGGGGAAATTCCTGCACTCCTCTGGCAGGGATCGCTGGCTCTATCACACCCGTTTTCTCATGGAAGATGATTATATTAAAACTATCATCTTCCTACAGAATTCAGAATAATTTGGTGTAATCTGTCATTTGCCAGTGAAGCCCTGGCCACAATCTGGGGGGAAAAAAGAAAAAGAAAGGAAAGGAAAAATCTGTTTGCCTTTCTGATTAATGTAACCTAAATTGTTAGAGTTTTGTTTGTTTAGCTTTTGGGGGTTGTTTTTTCTTTTTCACTGCTTAACTCAGGTTCAAAGTATCTGTTCTGGCTATTAAGTAGGGTAGAGGCCCAAAGCTAAGAGAGTAGGAGAGACTGGACACTTTCTAGCCCAAGAGATAAAAATTTCAGCTTCAGGATTTTTCTCCCACAGGAACCTGTCCTAAGTCAACCGACTAAAGGACAGTTGTCACCTTGCATAGTCTATCATTAACTCTGCCTACTAGGGACTCCCAAGCCAGGGAAAGAAGCTGAGCTCCGGCAGTCACAATAGACACTAAGGTTGGCCTTCTACAGTTTGGAAGAAAGGAAGAATTGCCAGAGCTTAAATTGGTCCCAATTCATCACATAATGCCTGGCAATACACTGGGGCCCTAAACGCAAATAACCCTAACTCTAGCCAAACTGTAACCATGAAGCTTCCTGCATGCATTTGAAAAAGGCTAAGGATGGTGGAGCTCAGGAGTTTGATACCAGCCTGAGCCAGAGCAAGACCCGCATCTCTATCAAAAATACAAAAACCAGCTGGGTGTTGTGGCAGCTTTCTGTAGTCCCTGCTACTTGGGAGGTTGAGTCAAGAGAATCCTTTGAGCCCAAGAGTTTAAGGTTGATGTGAGCTATGACACCATGGCACTCTACTGAGGGGGCAAGGTAAGACTCTGTCTCGGGGAAAAAAAAAAAAAACTAATAAATCATCATGCAAACCTAGTGATAAATGTCAATTGACACAACCTCAGTTCCCCAAACAATGGGGAGTGAATTGTGTTATCAAGAGAGTTTGTATCCTGGCTAAAGACAGAAGCTTCTTATTCAGACCTAGTTTAATTGCATAAGGTAAGAACACAGGCCTTGGGTTGCCTTATTTTCTATATTCAAGACAAGACTTTTTTTTAAAGAAAACATCTGGATGTTTAAATGTTGGAATATACTACAATTTTTAAATAATGCATCATTTCTAATCCACATGGAACACATAGGGAACCACTGGCCCATTACCTCTGGGATAAATCTTCCTCCCCGCATCAGCCCAAGAATATTTTCAAAATGTCCTACCTAAAATACGAGTCCCTTTTGAAAATATCAGGCACTCTAAGATAACAAACATCACTTCTACTATTCATAGAAGGAAAATATACTGTCATTGACATTTCAGATTTCATTCCTAAAAAAGGATCCAATGTATTCTTAGATGACACATCACAAAATAGTGTTATTGTACTGCTGCAGGAAGAAAGAGGATTGAAACCACTCCTATTATAATTTATAGCATCTTGAGAGTGAGCGTGGGAAGGCTAAGGAATTTGCTGTTTTATTATCATGTAATTTGTTTCAGTAGAGATGTTTTAAGCGTTGGATCTTCCTAGTAAGTCATGGATGCGAAGATACGTTGCTGGAAGCTTTTGAAAAACCTGAAGGATGGATCTGGGGTGAAACGATTTGACCCCAAAGAAGTAACATTTCCCTATAACCCTGGAGCTAGAGAGTGTCAGGACCAAAGGAGACAGCAGAGTCTGAGAGAAAGAACAAGGGATGGACAGGACAGAATGAATTAGTCACCATGAGGGGTGCTTCTCGTGGTATAGGCAACCCTCAGTCTCACCTCCTCTTTAACCATAGAATATTCTCTAATATCCCCTTCTGGTTCACAGCGTATGCGCGTGAAAGATAGGATATAATAATAAGGAAGGAGAGTCACCTCATATTACCCCTGATTGTGGTTGGATGCTAATTAACTGTTGCCAGAAGCTGTCCGTCTTCTTGAGTACTATAGGCAACTTTTTGACAGGTATTCATTATGCATTCATTTGTTTAATAAATATATATTGATTACCTGCTCTATGCTGGCAGCTATTTGGGCAAAAAAGAAGTTGGCAGCTAAGAAAGAAAGATGTGTAGTCCTGGGCCTGCAGAGCTATGCAATCTAGAAGTAGGAGTGAAGAATGTACATTGATGGCTAAGTCCAGGTGAAATGAGAAATACACATGACCTTGAGGGTGCAGAGGCTGTGTTGGGAGCTGCACAAAGGGAGGACAGGAGGGACCCATCCTCATTCATAAATAGTGGTAAAACCTCTTCCAAGATAAATGTGCCTATATGTGGATGCAGGGGAGAGCAAAGCTGGAGAAGCCATGAAAATGGTAGAGGAAAAAGAGCCCCAGAATTCTAGTCTCAGTCCTCTACTTCTGGCAGTGTGACCCACTACGCAAGCAGTTTCCTTGGCACGGCCTTGGCTCCCCACCTCTCAGTGATGCAATCTGAGTGATCAAATCTATGGTCCTTTTCTGCTGAAGGCTCTCCAGGTCATCACTGTTTATGTGCCTTGGAGCTTAGAGGGCTGGAGGTTTGCCTGGCACTCCATATGCAGGGCCCCTCTCCCTCTTCTGCAGCTGGGGACTAATGTCATAAGAAGATCCCTGCCCTCCAGAAGGCCCATCACAGTCTTCACACTGCTTAGAGTTTGAGAAACTAGGCTTCAGCAATGAGAATGTGAATAAATGCACACCAGGTGAAGGCTACCCAGCCATTAACAAGCAAATCCCTGTCCCACAGTTTTTGCCTCGGTAGAGAGTTGAATGTCTCTTGTGCTATATTCAAGGCAGGTTATTTATTTGCAGTCTGTTTGAACATTTACAGTGGAAGGGTTATGTTTTCCAGTTTTTGATATGGCTAATTTTTAACATAAGGAGAAATCTGTCTTCCCAAGTTCAAGCTCAAAGCAAAGTAAGGCTTTGTCTAGATTGGCAGACCTTGTATTAGAATCCAGTCTCATTCTATCAGGCTTCCAGCCCTGCGTGTTCCTAAGACAGTGACCAAACACACAATGTTTAAGTTGCTTCTTCTCTCCCCAGCAAAACCTTTAGCTCCCAACCCCCCCAATACGGCCATTGCCTTGCTGCAACCGGCGGAGGCCAGGTGGTGTAGGAAAAAGCCATAGGTTTTAGAATCTGACGAGCCTGACTTTTAATCCGGGTCTGTTACTTAACACTTATGAGATTTTTGCCTCTTTGAGTTTCTTGATCAGTAACATGAGAGCAAAACTAATGATTTCTCAATGTGGTTGTAGAGTTAAATGAGATCTGTGTGTAAAATACCTTTGCAGAGTAGAAACTCAATGAATGGTAGTAGGTGTTAATTATCGCTGCTGAAAAACTTAAATGTTCTTAGTTCAAAGATGAGTTTATGTAAAGTTAACCAAGCCAAGGAAAGAAATATTAAGGTATGTTATATAAGTCCCACTGCTGATCTTTCTGGTATAAATTTTGAGGTTGATAGGCCTAGAGGAAGGGACTGAAACCCAGTGGGCCTAGAGGAAGGGACTGAAACCTTGTTGAAGGCTCCTGTGATTCTCCTTGTGCCCGGGGGCCATCAGCAGCTGCCCTGGGACAGTCGCGACTCCCTGCTCATATATTCTTTGCTAGCTTCACTGGCACTACATCAAAGCCTTGTCCTTGCATGACCTATGGTGTTTGAGGTTCACAGTAAAGCTTTCTATACAACCTAGGTTTTACCTTATCATCAGTACTTGTCTCCAGCCTGACCCCTGCATGCCCTGTTAGGGGACAGATCTCCTGATTCACTTCCTTCTCTGAATTCTACTGCATAAACAAGGCCGAGCTCTAAGATATAAATAATTCTGACTTTAATACTAAACAGACTTCGTCGTACTATTGTTGCTATACCCTGGGAATGGGGAGGGTGAAAGTGTAGGGAATTGAGAGAGCCTGGGAGGGAGGAGAGGATGTTAGAATTCCTATGGAGAGGCTGGGGAGTTAAGTGAAAGAATTTTTGTGCAAATATTATGGAAAATTCCTTCATTGCCCTTTATACAATAGAAGCTATTTCTAAGTGTTTCTCCCACCCTCCTTGGGACACACACAGGCATAACATGACAAAGATGCTCCATTTTTAATGCTAAGCCACAGCTGAATGCCACTTGGATAGGATGTTGGTGGCATTTTGTCTCAAAAAAAGAAGGCAGGTGCCCAGGAACGTTCCAGTTGGGCTATCAACACAAATACTACAGAAGGCTTCTCTATAGCCAGTGTGGTAGGAGGGAGGGGAGTTCAGAGAACCTGAGAGACAAGTTATATACCCTCCAGAAACCTAAACTCTGTGCCTCCATCCAAGGAGTCAAGAGTTTATTTGGAAGGAGGAGGCTGATCACACATTCACACAAAGGCATACAGAGGGATGATAAATATGAAATCTAGAATGCATGTGGTTAGCTCCACACAAGTCCCACAGGACAGCTGGGGTGACCAGGATGAGGTGCAGACCTGGAAGAACTTAGTGTGGGCCCTGGTGTTAAAGACGGGGAGAGACTGAACTTTAGAGGGCTGGGGTGACATCCCAGGCTGGTGATGGCCAGTGTGGAAGCTAAGAACTGGGAACAAACAGGAGCTTAATGGAAGGAGCGAGGAGCTGCAGGATAGAGGAGGGCATTGGGGAGAATATTAAAAGAGGATATTTGTGAGTGATAATAGGGGGTGGCCTTAGGGGACCAAATGAGTGGCTTCAAGAGATGGAGGATCATGGATGCTTAAAGGGAATTATTCATACTTGCATGGAGGGCAAGCTAGGGTCAGAAAGCAGACTTGAGTTAATTCAGGTCATTGGTTGAGAGTCTTCCCTTTGCACCAGCCAGCAGTGAACTCGTCTTCCAATCTGAGAAGCATCAATAGATGTTCACCTGTCCAGTGACCAGCCAAGATCCACAAGCTCCAATGACCATCTGAGGGCCATCTGATTGGCCTCTTAAGTTCTGATGTTGAACAAAGTGGTGCCTTCCCTCAGAGCACACTGTCTACCTCCATCTGCTAAACAAGTGACATTATAAGTGTCCCTTAAAAAAAAAAAAAAAGTAACTTCTCTTGAGCTAGGTAAGTAAGAATCAGAAACTATCATCGCCACGTGTCAGAAAATGTAGTTCACATCAGAGGCAACTAGTTTGTTAATTTGACTGAGTTTTCTCTTGGGAGCTTTTTCCTTTTTGGGAAGTGATTTTAGCTGAGCCCTAATTCCCCAGAGAGCTTGCCACGAAGAGAGCTTCAAAGTTGAGGAAGTGCTACTTCGGCTTTTATTTTAAGGCTTGCTCACTCTTAGCAGGAGCACCCTCTTCCTGTTCTTCAGTTATTGATCAAGATGCTGGTATAGGCTTCTGCTCTCTAGTGAGGGTTTGCAACCTTGGGAAGCTGAATTCTGCCCCATGGAAGGTTTAAAAAATGAAATGGAGCAGCACTTAAAGCAGCAGGGCAAATACTTCCTTCTCTCAGGATTCCGGATTTCAATCTCTCTTGATACAAGAGATGTAGACGTGGGGTGTGTCTCCGAGGGCTTTAACAGGTAGGGATGACTAAAACAGATCATTCAAGCCCTCGTCCCCGTTTTTACCATGCTACCCCCCCCAGCTGTCCTCCCCCCAAATACCACACACAGTTCACATTGCACAGAACAATGGACAAACTCAAACTTGAAAGGACAATGAGGACAAAACCACGACCACGTGGCCGTTGTGCTGTTTCAGGGTCCTGTGTCAAGCAGCAGATGGGACAGTTGAGTTCTCCACACCCTCAGTGCTATCCAAGTCTGTCTTCCAAACAGACCACCAGCGTGAAAGCTAGAAAATGTGAGTTCTTTCATTGGCAACCCCAGAAAGACTCACGGGACATGAGCCCATCTGGGGGAAAAGGCAAAGCATTTGAAAGGATCCCGTTCTCTTGCTCATTGGCAGCCGGCATCAAACTTGATTGATTCTTCCTTTCAAAGAGTTGACTGGGTGCTTTGAGGTCACAAGGACCTAGCCTAAATAACTAGGCATGTACCCTTTGTCCTGCGCTTTATATAGTCCCATTTCCTCACCTGAGACATGTTGACTGTACGGACGAACCTTCTTAATACCTGCCACCTCCCTTTCACCTGGGGACCCTAAGAGGATTAATTAGATAGTATCTGTAATATACTTTGCATTCCTTGGAGAACGATCCTATATAAAAGCAGAGTAGTATTATTTCTAAGAGAGATGATACTTATTAACTCCTTGTAGGATCATTAAGCAAATAGATCATGCTTCCCTTTAGAGAAATTATCTCCCAGTTTTCCTAATTCTTAACAGTGTATAGAACAGAATATATGCTTACAAAGTTTTTTTTTTTTTTGCAGTTTTTGGCCAGGGCTGGGTTTGAACCCACCACCTCCGGCATATGGGGCCATCACCCTACTCCTTTGAGCCACAGGCACTGCCCAGCTTACAAAGTTTTTTAATAATAAAAAAAGGTTGGTTGATGAAAGAGAATGGAGTGGATTTCTAATTCTAACCAGAAACTTTTTTTAAAAGACTTAGATTAAAAAAAAATAAAAACCAGACACTACTACCACCTCTCTGATTTTCTAAAATGCCCTGTCTTCTGTATGATAATTACATGGTAAATACAGTTCTACGTTTCCAAGTTTGTTCATTTTATGGCCTTTTGCCCCTACAATTGATGAATCCCTTGATTAAATCACATTGTCATTAAGTAACTGTTCAGAAATCACAGGGTCATCATTACATACATACTTGCGGTGATCTTTTATGAATTGATAATTTAAGTTATGAGTGGAAAATTTTAAATCCAAAATCCAGTCCACAGAAATCTCAGGGAAAACTCAAACCAGTATTCATGTTATGTTAGCCTCTTCTTCCAGACTATGTCAGATTCCTTATTTGGCATTTCAAAAGAAACCAGCGCAGCCTGCTCTGTGTACTGAACAACTTCATTCGATGGGGCGCAAACTGCCTAGGTATCCTCACTGCATAGGTAGAGAACAGCGCCCTTTGCCTTTTGCTCTCTTTCTTTTTATTTTTTCTGGCACAAACATACCATAATGAGAATGAAAATCTCGCTAGGAGGAAAGCAAAGCAAAACACAAAGCAAACAGGAAAAACTTGAGATCTTTAAGTTTGTTGCATGAATTTTAGAGATGGAAACTCAGAGTGAATGTGTGTAATGCCTCTGTGGGCCCAGGCAGAGCTTTGCCAGCCTCCTGCAGTCACATGTGGAAGCTCATGTGAATCAGACCTTCATCCATTAAACTCATTCACAGTAAAATGGAATGTAGGTCGGAGCGGGGGCAATGCGATGTCGCTTGCGTGCTCATTCACCACCCGAGCTGTGCTCTTCGGGGCTGCTGGTGTGGAGGGCTCCGAGCCAGGATTGTACAACACCACACAGTAGCCAGGATCTAGACCAGCGGTTCTCAACCTGTGGGTTGTGACCCACAGGAACTGTATTAAGGGTTGCGGCATTCAGAAGGGTGAGAACCGCTGGTCTAGACGATGCCTCTGAGCTACCTGCAAGTTCAGTTTCACCTCCTCATTCTTTCCATGACATTCATGGCCATCTTTTTCAAACTTTTACTTTTTACTTTATTTATTTGATGAGAAAATTAATACCTTCTCTCTGGAGGATTTAAGCCAGTGGATTTTTGCATTCTATGGATGGTAAGAGCAGAAGAAAAAAAATCAACAGAAAACCTTATCCGAGAGAGGCCTGGTGATTGTTTTTCTTTCTTTGCATCTCACCCTCTAAGCCTATGCCTCCAGCATCTTCGTGGGGAGCCACCCAGGCAGGGTGACAGTGACAACCGGGTTTTGGGGTTGTGTTTGCTCTCAGGATGGGTGTGATGATACCAGGGCAGTAACACCCTTCTTTGCTTGCAACCGCATGCTGATGGGGCCCCTCCCACAACTCACCTCCAACCCGAAACTATGAAAAAGCATCAGAAACAGCCAAAATGCAAGCACTTTGGAAAAAAAACCCTTCATTTTTTTCCTTCGTCCATTCATCCTCAGAGCCCTCATCTTTGCTGGGCTGGGTTGTCTAGAGTCAGAGGTAAAAGTCTTTGAGGGCCTCGAGAGCTTTCAAAGCATATAACACTTTTTAGAAGCATATAGCACTTTTTTGATGTTTTCTGAAAGAGGTTTCCATAAATAATCAAAATCAAGTTCACTTTATTGTACCCACTATACAAAGAAAACAATATCCATTGTAAACATTTTGGGAAAGATATCAAAATGGAAGGAAAAATACAAGACACAAAGTTAAAATTTTGATGTGTTCCCTTCTAGACTTTCTTCCTTCCTTTGTTCTTTCCTTTTTTCTTTCTTTCTCCCTTTTAATTGCTCCCTTTTAAAAAAAGTAATCTGAGGTAGTATGGTTCCTGACGCAAGCATGCAGTATTTGACGATGTATTACTCTCGTGAGAACACAGGAACGGGTAGGGGTGCACCTTAAGTTACCCCCAAAGACTTCTCCAGCCCAGCCCCATTCACATCATCAGGCAGGATGTGTGGTGTGGGCCAGCACCTCCTTGGTCCCTGAAACAACCAGAGAAAATGTTAGGGCGGCATCAGCCTAATCGCCATTAAGCAGATTAAGCCTCCCAGCTGCAGTGGTAAAACCTGCTTGTGACTGTTCCCGTCTAAGCTGTGCCTCCCTCCCCCACCACCCCGCTGTCCACCCACAGCTGATCAATTGTACATGTTCATACTTTAAGGCAGAGGGAGGAACGTTTGCCCCCCTCTGGTGCTCTCTGCACAGTCCACGTTCCTTGAGGAAAGTAGAGCCAACTGGGAATGTGGCCAGCAATGCCACTGGCTTTGCAATGTGTATTTCTGTAACACATCTCAGTGCTGTAATTGTCAATGGACTTAGGGCCTCAGAGAACTTTCCAAGGTGAAAACCTAACATCGCTTCCATGGACGTTGAGGGTAAAGCCCTTAACCCTGAGACTTAATGAGAACAAAATTAAGTGCTTCTTTAAGCAGCTTAGATTTATCTTGTCAATATAAGTGATGGGAGGTTTCTTTGTGTGCTTTAGAAAGGAGATTGTGTGTGTGTGTGCGGGCGTGTCTGCCTGTGTGTGTGTGTTAATCTGAAGCATCGTCTTCTTGCTTCATTATGTCACCATCCACACTGTTCTTTTATGATAGACAGGGTTCATCTATTCCCCTGCTCTAAACTTAATTACTTTGCAATTAATTCTTTGTTGAAAATAGCAAGGCTCCTAAACTCGGAACATCTCATTGTGAGAAAGCTGTTTATGGATAGAGGTCAAGAGGACGTCTTGGAATATTCCAGAGCACTGCCACAGATATTTTGAATGAAAATGGCAAGAGAGAAGGCCCATTCCAAACAAGGTGACCACAGAAGGAGAGGGCTGTTTTCCAAACAATGTTAAGACCAGCCTGCAGGAATGCGTCATACAAAAATCTTATTCGGGTAATTTCAAGGAGTTTTTAGGACCTACCATATGACAACCACTTACTTGTACATGCATTTTTTAGTTAATCCTTATAAAACTTTCCAAGCTACATAGTGGTATTAATAATACTGTTTTATAGAGGATGTAACTTCTTCAGGTTACATAAATACCCCTTCATTCCATGCTAGCCGGAGCTAAGTGGTTTGCATATGAAGGATCACTGAATCTGAATTACAACCTCATGGGATGGGGACTGGGATTATTCCAGTTTCACAGAAGAGAAAATGGATCTGTGAAGGGATGAGTGACTTGCCCGGTGTCCCCCAGTTGGTTAAGTGCTGAACGCAGCCTCAAACTCCGTCGTCTGCCTGTGCACCCAGCGATCATCCTCAACCAACTCCCCACAAAGGCCTTTTCTGGATCCTCCCCCAGCCTGTGACGACTGTATTTTAGAGACTCTCCTGCACGTTGGCTGGTTCGGTGCTCCTGAGAAGGGGCTCAGAGAGAATGACAGCAACGTGACCTCCGTGCAACACCACTGTTGTTTTACAGTACTCCACAGCTTTGAAGGGTCAGAGACGGCTGGAGCATTCTCTGCTACCTTCACAGCCTCTCCAAACCCTGCCTCATCTTACCAGTCTGCCCTCAGCTCAGTGGCGAGCAACATAGAAGAGGAGCACCAGGTTTCTCTTCTAGCACAAAAATGGCGTGGGGACACAAGGAGAAGACCGGGAGAAATCACAGCGTGCTGATCGAGGGCAGGGCCGCTCTGCAGAGCTCATGCCACGCGGAGGGGCATTGCCAGCGTTTTGTGTGTAGTAGGTGATAGATCAGTATGTGGTTGGGAATAAGTGAATTCGCGAATTCTCACAATTACAGCGAAGAGCTGAGGCAGTGCATTAGTGAGTTCTAAATACCTTGCTCTCTGTGCTCGTACTCTTTTTTTTAGGGAAAGTGAATTTCTCGTTAGAAGTTTCTCTGGGACACTGTGAGATACTTCTCCAGCCTCCTCTGACCCTTGCTGGTTCTTGTCCATACCCCTCTTCAGACTCAATACATGAATCTCTGCTACTATACTTCTAGGAAGCTAAGCCACTCACATAGAGCTGCTCATTTCTGGAAGGCACATTTGATTCATTCAGCAGGTATTCCACAGGTAGTCCCAAGGAGCCCCTACGTGCCCGGCACGATGGCTGGGACTTAAGATCTGGAGATGAAAGATATTGTCCTAGTTCTTAATTTAAAGGAGGGATGTTTTATATTTGGGAGGGAGGGTGGATGAGAGTGTTGCATAAAAATAAGTAAATGAGAGGACGGGAGGCACAGAGAGTAGGCTGAATTGGGGTGTTTTGGAAAAGGCACCCCCTTCCTAGGGGTAGACACAGACTCACACCTGGGCACGTGGGTTGGTGAATGACACGTGGCCCCGCGCATTCCTTCCCTGATGGCGCTGGGCTGTGACCGAGCAGCACAGTGGACCACAGCGGACTGGATTAAGAATGCACCAGGGGGAGACAACAAAGACAGCCTGGCTGGGAGGACAAAATGAAACCCTGCACTGAATCTTGAGGTGTGAATGGGAGTTAGCCCAGCTCAGATGAGCATTGTGAGCAGAAGGAACAGAAGACCAAAACGCTCAGAGGCTTGTAAGAACATGGAACATTTGGGAGCTACAGAGGCTGAGAGGCAGGTGCCTTTCTTCATCGAGTAACGTCCTCCATGCCATACGGCATTATGCTGGGAAAACATTTATTGCTGATGAAACACGCCAGCGAAAAGATTCTGTTCTTTCGCCCCCTCAGGTAGGGACATGTGTAAATCACACTAAGTCCCCCGGTCCTTGAGGAGCGACATAGGAGGGTCCCTTAGACTCCTGTCCCTTCTGAGTGGAACCAAAAATTTTCCTGTTGGCTCCGTCCTCCCGTTTCTGAAAAGCCAAAGATTCCAAGGGTTTGGGGAACGGTCAGACAGAATCAAAGGTCAACTGCCCACTCTCCTTCTCTTACAGTAGACGTGGCCTTCCCTTTAAAGAATGCACTTCCGCTGAAAATCGTGCCCTGCACAATTGCCTGGGGATGACAGTTGTCCTGGCAAAAGGAGCAGAATCAGGAAGAGTGGTTATATGTTAAACAGTGTTGAATAGAGTAGTAAATTGTTACATGGCATTTGATGGCCAGCGTGCGCACTATTCTTCCCATGTGCCAGTTTTTTTCCAAAAAATACGTGCTTCCTCTGCCCCCCTATTTCTCCTAATGAGCACACTTCCCATATCTGGGCAAGGCAGCCCTCTCTGCAACGCCCTTTCTGTCCCCCTGACCTCCCTGGCTTTCCTCATGGACAAAAAGCAGAAAAGTGGCGGAACAGCACCGGCAGCATCACTTCGTGTTCTATGTGGGGGCTGTGTCTGCAGTCAGCAAATGGAGTTCTCGTACCTTCTGGACTAAGGCTAATCTAAGCCAATGTGGGCAAGTAGCACAAGGACTCATTTTTAACAGAATCAGTCCTATTTACAAAATATTTACGAATATTCAAATATTGTTAAAAATTGCTATGGCAGGAAAATACTGAACATACTGCAGATAAAAGTGAAACTTCCTATGAAGCCAGTGCTCTGTTAGAGAAAGTATTAAATGTGGGTGCTGCAGTGCCGCGCTTCTTATAATCCCCATTTTGCAAAGAAATCAGGAAACATACCAACAAGGTTTACTCAGTAGAAACAAATTTATAAAATGGATGCTCTAAATCTCAGTGTTTGGCCTCATTTTCTACAGAAGGGGTGTGTAGCCTGAAATTCAACGTGCTAAGTTTTGGGGTAGAATTTAGCTCTAAGCCTTTTTGATACTCCTGAGTTTTTTTTCCTGGCATGATAAACACAGTGACATCTTTCTCTTGGGAGGAGAACAAAGAAAGACATAAGACAGTTGATATATTGTTTGGTCTCAAATCTCAAGAAGTAGAGTGGAATAATTTATGTACAAGCTAAGCTAAAGGAAGAAAAAAGATAAAAGTGTATCTAGATAAATTCTATCCAAATTTTTAAATATGAAAAATAAAATCATAAAAATATATTTTTAAATATAGGTGAATATGTTTTTGAAATGTGTTTATGGGTGCCTTTATATAAACAGAGATAGAAACCAGAAATAAAAGATTACTAAATTAGATCCCATCCCCTTAGATATTTTAACAAGGACATTTATGGCATATTTATTTTTAATAACCAAAAAAGTAGAAGTGACATAATGGACTGTGATTATCAATAGGTGGTGGAGTTCAGTTGCATGAAAAACAATTTAGGCAAAATTTAAAAGGGAAGAAATGGGAGCAAAACAGCAACATATGATTAATTGCACCAAATTCTTATAAATTGGTAAGTAAAGGACTAATGTCACAGAACAAAAATGAGCAAAGATTATGAACAGGCAGTTAACAAAAGAGCAAATACAGAAGTCAAAAACTTCGGCCAGGTGTGGTGGCTCACACCTGTAAATCCCAGCTACTCAGGAGGCTGAGGCAGGAGGGTCACTTGAGGCCAGGAAGTCAAAACGAGTGTAGGCAACATAGCAAGACCCTGTCTCTAAAAAAATTTTTATAATTTTCTAGACGGCTGAAAGAGAAGGATTGCTTGAGCACAGGAATTCCAAGTTGCAATGAGCTATCACCATGCCATTGCATTCCAGCCTGGATGACAGGGCAATACTCTATCTTTTAAATAAGAAGAGTTTTAAAACTTTAGACCAACTACCTTCTATGTAAACAAATAAAAAAATTAAAAGGACACTTTTTTAGGCAATTAAACAATCACAGTCTATTTTTCGTGATAACGTTCAGTGTTGGTGTAGATGTACACTACTGCAGGAATTATGGATTGATAAATACTTTTTTTAGAACACTTTGATGATATACAGGGTGGCCATAAAGGTCATGTACAGTTTAAATAGCAAAATTGCACACCAACTTTATGGGCCCCCTGTATATTCCTTTTTAAAAGTTAAACTTTCAGAAATGTAGTTTCAAAAAAAAAAAATCACAAATGCCAAGAAACAAGAAAGAAAAAGATATAGGAAACAAGGATTTTAGAATTATTTTTAATGACAAAAAAGTAGCAATGGTGTAAAGGGCTATCTATGATTATCAATAAGTGGTGGAGTTACTAACAATTTTAATTCTCTCCTATAAATTAAAAAAAAATTTTTAAATGTCCTGTAGTGAATAGGTTTTACTGTCATGATTTAAATGATGATACATCCTTTGTAAGAAAGATCCTAGAGAACTTTCACATGGGAACATCACAGGGGGCAGGCAGTGGGTGTGGTCGGCCCCCCCACCAGAAGAAGGAACATTTACTGTTACCACTGACATTGCTTAGAATTGTCAGCATGTGGTAATGATTAAAGGCAAATGAGCTTTTAATCAGGCTTGTTATTAAGTCATTGCCTGCACACTGGGTGACTGCTTCACGGCCTTCCCCCGTCTTGGTACACGACTAAGGCTGCTGGTGCCTCTGGAAAGAAAGAGGACGGGGCCAGACCCCACCTGAGCATGGAGCATGTAAAGATCACTAGAAAGTGATCCCCGATGCCAGTGTCTGCAGTCAGACACATAATCACTTCGTGACTACAGACGCTGACGCGTGTTTCCCCCCAGCTTACCCAGGTGATCCTACTCGGTGGGTGGTGGGCAGGGCATCGTTTTCATTTCATAGGCGATTATTTGATACACATGTGTAGAATCCCCACTGGATTGTTGTGTTCTGTAGGAACTTCACAAGCAGGAGTGTTGGTGCTGGCTGAGAAGTCTAACTCCATGTTTCTGTCCCGGAGGAACCGTGAATGAGATACCATATAATATGAATAGAGGTCCCCTCAGGCACACTATAAATATATTATAAAGCACTGGGTTTTGAAATAACAAAAATACTGTATGAAACTGGAGGAAAGCATAAAAATTAGAAATTTATGTCTCTTCAGGGTCACCCTAGCTCGCAGATTCTAATGAGGAACGGGCCTGATTTGATGAACACGAGAGCAGGACTTATTTTATCCAGAGCAGGCCGCAAGATTGTATGACCGTCTCTAAAGTCCCCAGTGTTTGGGACCAGACAGTGGACGCGAATTGACCGACTTTTCTGGAAGGAGATAGCGAATATGGATGACTCTGCATGCTAAAGCAATAAGAACGGCTGGCTAGGTGATGTTTTGTTCATTTTTAACATCCATTTTTGCATCCTCTGCAAAGGATCCTTAGAAAGCTCGTGTTGAGGTTTGGGGCTGTCCTTGCAAGGTGGGGAGAGGGGAGGCTTTCTTTGGGCAGCTGTGTGGGAGGCATAACATTTGACCTAGGCTTGTGGTTTTTGAAAAAAATAATAATAATACGCTGGGGTGTATGTTAGGTTTTTAGATGTTTATTATTCTAACTGGCTTGGTGTTTAATTCTCTTTTAAGGAAGTCATAGGCAGAGATAACATTTGTAATGCGAAATTCCTCCTAACCCTAGAAAAAGCAATCCCTACCAACTGGCACTGTGTCCGGCTCATTAGGACTGAAGCATCTCTCACCCCTCCTCCACCCCCGTGCTTTTTGTGGCAGCCAGTCAAGAGTGACAGAACAGAACATGGAGCCTCCTCCTCCTCCCATTTTTGCTCCCCTTACAACCCCTGGCATCCCTGGAACATGTCTCCCTATTTCAACTGCCCACCCTAAACGCAGGTAATATTTACCTATTATGTCAACTGAACGAGAGGGCCAGGGCACACTCATTAAGTTGATTTGATAAAGTGATCGGGAGAATCAGGCCTGGGTCTTTGGAGAATATAAATGCCTCTAGGACTGTATCCACATTGGGAAAACCAGGTTTGTTACCTTTGCTCTGGCTTCCCCGCTGCATTTTCTTCAGCAGACATAATGCGCTCAGTCACTTGGGAACACCGGCTTAACACATTAGTAACTGCAGGTGCTGCTCCAAGAATTCTGGCTCTGCAAGTGTTACGTGGTGAGTAGGTCAGAGGCGGCGAGCCAGGGTCACGTGAAGTGAGTATTTTATGATACCCAGCTTAGGACCCAGAGCGCCCCACGTAATTAAAAAAGATAAGGAATGTGAGGTAGATAGATTGTCGGAGATGTGTACGGTGGACTGGGGGCAGGAGAGCAGAAAGGCTCTAAAACTACACGAAATCAGAGAAAATGCCGGCCTCCTGATTTTTTAGCTTCTGGAATTAAGGGGTTGTTATATAATCCAGGCCATCTGCTCAAGGGGACTTGGCTAATAGTTAACTTAATTTTTCTGGAATGTCCTCCCCCACCCCCTCCATAAATCAGCCTCAGTGGAAAGAAAGTGGAACTCTATTGTCAGTGAATCAGATGGCGGGAGGGGCCTGCGGGGAGGCCCGAGTCCCCCCAGGATCCCGCACACATTACCCAGCTCCTTGGCTGTACTTGGAGCGCAGGGTAAATGAATTGTTCCCATTAGCGAGCTGATAGGACAGCTCCTTTAGATGAAGGAGACTCTGTACTTTGAATGTCACCGTGAGGAAAAGGAAGTGCTGGTAGAAAAGTTGACAGTACCACTTGTGGCACTATTTTACTGTCATTGTTAAAACTATATAAAATGATGACTTACAGGAAGGCTAGGGAGTTTCGGCATAATATATAATAATAATAAGACTTCTGTCAGCTTGTAAGTGATGTAGGAGTTCTGTGCAGCCCGGCGGTCTATCTGCAGCGTGGTGGTCGCAGAAGCATGCTTCGCGCCAGACTGGCTGGCTGAGGCTGATTCACTCTGCGATGGATGCTCCTGGCGGAGTCGCATTTGCTCTGATTAGTCACTTTTGCCTACATTTGCCAGAACAAAAATCCTGAAAGTTTACTTGCTTCATGCCTGTACTTTTTATAGCCGTATTTAAAGCACCCTTCAGGAAGTGACATGAAGTATGACTGTTGGGGGGAAAAACCATTAAAAACCAGGAGAATGATGTGTTGGCTGAAAGCTTGCTGATGTCTGAGCTCAAAAGCCATCTGACCTTTAGCCAGTATGGGCTTCGGGGGGGGGGGGTGAATTGTTTTATTTGTTCTGGTACCTTGGAAACTTAGGCACAGGTTTCATTTATGCAAATTAATAGCAGTATACAGCAGTCGTTATAATTATTTGGATGCTTTACCTGCTGTGTCAGGATAGAAACTTT